>JAYESA010000004.1:125497767-125502767 GCA_036927795.1 Iris macrosiphon
TCTCTTGCCTACTCATCCCATGATAACGGAGTGCGACACCTCCGTCCATACAATGCCTCGAATGGTGATATCTCGATACTGGCTTGGTAGCTGTTGTTGTAAGCAAACTCTACCAAGTGCAAGTAATCCTCCCAAGAGCCTCTAAAATCCAAAACACAAGTGCGAAGCATGTCCTCAAGTGTCTGAATGGTCCTCTCTGACTGACCATCTGTCTGTGGGTGATATACACTACTAAACTTGAGCTAGGTGCCCAAGCTAGCATGCAGACTCCTCCAGAAATATGAAGTAAAATGACTGTCTCGATCTGATACTATGCTCACAGGAACTCCATGCAGTTTGACTATCTGGCGCACATACATCTCTGCTAGTCTCTCTGTAGACGTACCCACTTTGAATGGTAGAAAGTGGGCCGATTTGGTCAACCTGTCCACGATGACCCAAATCGCATCCTTCCCGCCTGGAGAACGGGGAAGTCTAGAAACACAATCCATGGTCACATGCTCCCATTTCTACTCCGGAATGGGTAACGGCTGGAGCAAACCTCCTGGCCTCTGCCTCTCCGCCTTCACCTGCTGGCACACTAAGCATCAGGATACGAAGCGTGCTACCTCCCTCTTCATCCCGTACCACCATACATGCTCTCTCAGATCTCTATACATCTTGTTGGCACCTGGATGCATAGAGTACTGAGATCGATGTGCCTCCTGAAGAACCTCCTCGCGCAACGACCCATTCGGCACACACAACCTGGTACCGTGCCGCAAAGAACCATCATCAGCAATGGTGAAGTCATCTGAAAATCCCATCTGAACCTGGGCCCTGATGCTCCTTAGGGACTCATCCTCAAACTGTGTAGCCTTGATCCGGTCTACAACTCTGACTGAATCTGCAGTCCCCACATCTGCATCTCAACTCCAGGCACTATCACCTCAATGCCCAAGCTCTCTAGATCTGCCAGAAGATAATGATCTGTAGTCAGGCACATAGCTACCGGATACCTGCTCAACACATCCACAACTACGTTCGCCTTCCTTGGATGGTACTGCAACAATATGTCGAAGTCTTTCATCAACTCCAACCATCTCCTCTGCCTCATGTTCAGCTCTTTTTGGGTAAACACATACTTCAAGCTCTTGTGGTCTGTGAAGATCTTCACACGCTCTTCGTATAAATAGTGTTTCCATAACTTCAGAGCAAAGATGACCGCTGCCAACTTCAAATCGTGGGTAGGATAGTTCTTCTCATGAGGAAATAATTGCCTGGAAGCATAGGCAATTACCCTCCCATTCTGCTGCAACACATAACCCAGTCCCTTCCCCGACGCATCACTATAGATAGTGAATCCTCTAGAACCTGATGGCAATGTCAACACTGGAGCTGTCGTCAACCTCATCTTCATCTTATCAAAGGCGATCTGGCACTCCTCTGACCAAACAAACTCTACGTTCTTCCGGGTCAGCCTGGACAACGGCTCTGCAATCCGGGAAAAATCCTGAACAAATCTCCTGTAGTAGCCTGCCAGTCCCAGGAAACTCCTAACCTCTGCGACTGAACTCGGGGCACTCCATGCCTCAACTGCCATGATCTTTCTCGAATCCACCGAGATCCCCTCTCCAGTCACCACATGACCAAGGAATTCAACCTTGTCAAGGAAGAACTCACACTTCAAAAGCTTTCCATAAAGCTTCTCCTTTCTGAGAGTCTCCAGCACTATCCTCAGATGCTCCTCATGCTCCTCTGGGGTCTTCGAATACACCAAAATATCATCTATAAACACCACCACAAACCTGTCCAGATGTTGATGGAATACCTTGTTTATCAGATTCATGAACACTGTCGGGGCATTAGTCAACCCAAACGGCATCACCATGAACTCATACTGTCCATATCTGGTCTGAAAAGCTGTCTTCAGAATATCCTCCTTCCTGACCTTCACCTGGTGGTAGACTGTCCTCAAATCAATCCTGGAAAATACCCTCGCTCCGCTCAACTGGTCAAAAAGATCATCAATACGCGGCAACGGATACTTGTTCTTGATTGTGAGGTTGTTCAGAGCCCTGTAGTCGATACACATCTGTATCAACCCATCCTTCTTTGGCACAAAAAGTACCGGAACACCCCACGGGGAAGAACTAGATCTGATAAATCCCTTGCCCCGAAGCTCATCCACTTGCTTTTTCAACTCTATCAGCTCACTGTTGCTGACTCTATAGACGTGCTGGGATATCGGCTCCGCGCCTGGCACCAAGTCTATAGAGAACTCCACATATCTGTCCAGAGGCAACCCTGGCAACTCCTCCGAAAAGACATCCATGTACTCCTCTATCAGTGGATGTAGCAACATCGGCTCTACCACCAGGGCTCCGCAGAAGACTCCCTCGCTCTGCTCCATTACTCCTCTGGCAAACTGAAACTCTGGCTCACCCGGCGAACTAAACAACACTCTGCCTCCACGATAATCTATACTAGCACAATGCATACTCAACCAATCCATCCCGAGCACAATATCGTAGCTCGGAAGTGGCATTACGAGTAGGCACACACTCAACTCCCGGCCTTCCAAGGTAACTCTCCGGTCTCTGCAGACATCACTGACTAGGATGATACCACCCCAGGTCATGATCTTGCAGAGTCTAGCTAAAGGTTCAGCAACAAGATAACATCTAACAGCAAAAGATACAGACACAAAGCTATAGGAAGCACCAGAATCAAATAAAGGAAGTACTGGAATAGAATCAAGAAGAACAGAACCTGAGATCACATCACCAACAGGCTCAGCCTCGTCCACGGTCAGGGCAAAAGCTCGCCCTTGCTGTCCTCCTCGGTGTTGCTGCTGGTGCTGGACAAACCTCTGCTGCTGAGTCGGCAAAGGCTGTCCTCTCTGCTGTGTTGCAGGTGCTCTGGCTGGTCCCCTTTGGGCTGCTCCTCCGCCCTGAGCTCTACGAGCAAGCGCTGAAGGACAATCCTTCAGCTGGTGATCTGCTGCGCCACACAACAGACATCTGCCCAGCCTCTTCCTGTAAATGTCCCATCCGTGCCCTGGCTTCTTACAGAAATGGCAAATAATGGGCTGCCTCTGGTCCTACTGCTATTCCTGCCTTTGCTGCTGGGGTGCCTGCCGGAAGGGCGCACGACCCTGACCCTGGTGCTGCTGGGTCTGCTGGAATAGTCTCTTGGCTGGGCCTGCACTGCTGCCTGCTCCGGAAGCGTCTTTGCTCCTCTTGGTCTTCAGCTCCAAGTCGTCCTCAGCCCTCTGAGCGTCGCTCATAATCTGCTCGAAGGTCGCCTCGCGGTCACTCCTAGTCAAGGACTTGACCGCCATGACCAAACCCTTACGAAACTTCTGCGCCTTCGCTGCCTCAGACAAACCCTCAACAAATATGCCCATACGGCAGAACTCTGCTGTATACTCGTCCACTAGCATGCTCCCCTGGACGAGCGCCTCAAACTGGCTCTCTAAAGCACTGAGAGCCACATCCGGGAAGAACTTCTCCTTGAAAATCTTCTTGAAAGCCTCCCAAGTCAGTCCCGGCACTGCTATCCGCGTATCTGTGCGGTACCAAGTAAGGGCAAGGTCGAACATCTGGCTGCCCGCTGCCTCGATCTGCATGCTGGCTGGGATCATCGCCAGCCTGAAGATGCCCTCGATATGCTCGATCCAGTCGTCCGCGTACAGGATCCCCTCTGTACCCCGAAACTCCTTGGGCTGCATCCTCTGAAAGTCGATAATAGTGCCCGACCTAGGATGCTGAGCCTGCTCTGCCTGTGGCTGGATCTGAGCCACTCTATCCACCGCTGTCATGGCCACCTGATGAGCATTCTCAATACCCATCCTCATAACATCCACCTGGCGGTGCTGCGCGTCCATCATCTCTCGGAAGAACGCGAACAACTGCGTGGCATCAACTGGTGCAGGCGGTGGTAGAGGAGGTACCACCGGAAAAACTGGGGTAACTCTCGTATCGATGGGAGTAAGAGGATCTCCGAGAGAAACAGACACTCCCTGAACCGCAGGAGTGGCGAGTGGAGCGGTAGCGGCTGCCGGAAGTCGAGCAGGATGAGAGATGGCAGACCTCTCGGTGGCAGCTGCTGGAACGGTGCGCTGAGACCGTGTCTTTGGAGGCATCCTGAACACAGATCAAAAAAAGTCAATACAATGCAAGAAACGATATCATCAAAGAAGGACAGTAATATTGCAAAAGGAAACAATTTTAGGAAAAATTAAAGATAGCAAAAGGAATCAGGAAGGGTCCTAGCTGTGATTGAGCACACTCTCTCTCAGCCTATATCCTATATCCTATTGCAGGTAAACCTAAAAACTAGACCTGCATGGGCCACCACCAAAAACGTGTCACAACCCGCACCCAAAAAATTGGGCATGAGTCGTGGGTACGTCCAGCCTACGCCGCAGAATCGGCGGTAGAACGCTATAAAAGTTCGTTCTAGATCACAATCTATCTCACAAAAACCTGTCAATATCCTCTCCAAAAGGAGGGCAACCACGCAATATATATATATAAACTCTCAATCATAATAACTAGGGGAAGAATAAAAGCATGATATGATAGCACAAAGAAACAAGAACCAAGGAGAGCAATACAATATCCAAATATACAGTCCAAGTCTAGTCTACAACATCTCACAGGCAACAAAATAATAATACAGTACAGTCATCCAAAATATAATCAGTTGGGAACAACCCAGGAAACCCACCTAGCTAACTAGGGCACTAAAGGCGTCTCCTCGCAGGGCTCCTCCTCAGCCTCGGGGTCACAACACTCCTCGACACCCGGCCCGTAGAACGTTGGGCAATAATCCTCAGGATCCTCTGGAAAAAATATGCTCAGTCAGGACTGGAGCGAAGTACATAACTCTGAAAGCAACTCCAAATACATGGTAAGGTGAATATGACGAGCAATAGAAAAGTATACAAGATGCACAGGAAATAAATACATGATAAAGCGGAATAAGTAGCTGCAATATAAACTGGAGAACAATAC
>JAYESA010000004.1:125507767-125622767 GCA_036927795.1 Iris macrosiphon
CACTCTACATCTCTTGAGACTATTGACAACCCCATATGGGTACTTGATAGTAGGGCGTCACACCATGTCACCGTGGACTTGAAATATTTTTTGCTTCACACTCCTTATGTAGGGTCTGAAGACGTTTTTGATCGACGATGGCTCGGGTCTTCATATTATCCATACCGGCTCAACTACTATTCTTACCCTGCTCGTACTTTTAATTTACATAATATCCTTTGTGTGCCGAACATGAAAAAGAACCTTATTTCTGTCTATCAATTTTGTAATACAAATCAAGTTTCTATTAAATTTTTACCCATTATTTTTCATGTGAAGGACCTCAACAAGGGGTAAATCCTTTTGACAGGCAAAACTAAAGATGGCATCTATGAGTGGCCAACCTCATCACCAAAGTTGTCTCATTTGTTCGTTGTCTTTTTCAGCGTCAAGACCACTTCGTATGAGTGACACTCTAGATTAGGTCACCCATCATCACATATTCTTCATCATATTATGTTAATATTTTCTTTACCTTATTCTATGTCATGAACCTCTCATTGTAATACGTGCCCCAGTAATAAAAGTCACAAGATTCTTTTTCTATATCCATAATTGTTTCATCTCACCCATTACTAATCATATTTTCTGATGTTTAGACCTCCTCCATTTATTCTGTTGATGATTTCAAGTATTTATTTTCGTTGATCATTTTAAACGTTATGTATGGTATTACCCCTTAAAGAAGAAATCTTATGATAATGATATTTTTTTGGCTTCAAAGCACTAGTAGAAAGTTACTTCAAACACTCCATAGTCACTCTTTACTCCGACAATGGTGGGGAATATCAAGTCTCAGATCAAGTTCTATCTCTTCATAAAATTTCTCATCTTACCTCTCCCCTACATACACCTGAACACATTGGACTCTCTGAACACTGACATCGACATATTGTTGAAACTGGTCTTTCTCTACTCACTCATGCCTCACTTTCGCTCACATATTGGAACTATGACTTTGCAACCACCGTGTATTTCATTAATTGTATGCCCACACTTACAATTTTTCTTTCCTCTCCTTATGAGTCCCTTTTTTGCTCTCCACCAAATTACACAGAGCTCCGTATCTTCAGTTGTTTATGCTATCCGTGGCTTCTTCTATACTCTAGCTACACACTTAAGTCTCGATCCATCCATTTTGTATGTGTTTGTTGGGTACTCCCTGATCCAAAGTGCATATATTTGTCTTGATCCTTCAACTTTCAAAATCTATACATCTCGTCATGTCAAATTTGTGGAATCTGACTTTCCATTCAAATTCATTTAAACTCATCTCAATCATCCAAATCCAGAAATACTTCCAATTTGGTTTCCATCTGTGCCACTTCTTCCTCTTATGGGTGCGCTACTCAATACGCCCTCAACAGCCTCGCCCTCAGGCTCAAATCCATCTAACTATCAATCTCCAGTCGACCGAGCCATACATTCTAGTTGACCTGATAGACCATCGACACCACCAATATCCCATACAATCAACCCTCTCCTTCTTTACCACTATTTTTAGAACACCAGCCTCCAAAGACACCCACCATTAACCACACCATGTGATCACTCAAGCTAAAAATAATATCCATAAATCCATCTAAAAACTTAATCTTACAGCTACCCTTACCTCAAACCATGCACCTGAGCTACACAAGTTACCCAAGCCCTCAAAGATCCTAACTGGCATCAGGCTATGTATGAGGAGTATGATGCTCTTGTGCGAAATGGAACATAGGAACTTGTCCGCCCTGATTCAACGCAAAAGGTTGTAAATGGATTTACAGAATTAAACGTTTACTTGATGACTCTATTGATAGGTATAAAGTACGACAAGTTACTAAAGGGTTCCATCAGCGCCCTGATGTTGATTATCATGATACATTCAATCTGATTGTCAAACCTACCACTATTCTCTTGGTTCTCACTTTCGTTGTTAGTCGTGGGTGGTCTCTTCGTCAACTTGATGTCAATAATGCCGTTCTACAAGGTCATCTCTATGAAGATGATTTTATGTCACAATCGCTAGGTTTTCTTGATCGTGATAATCTTACACGTCTGTGAGTTACACAAGGCTATATACGGTCTCAAACAAGCTCCCCGAGCTTGGTAATATGAGCTAAGATAATTTCTTATTGCCTCAGGGTTTATAAACTCTCATACGCATACATCACTCTCTATATTCAATAATAACGATATTCTCATCTATCTTCTTGTGTATGTTGATGTCATAATTATTACTATATACAATGACACAGTAGTTCAAGGATTTATTGATCTTCTTGGCAACAGATTTTTCATCAATGATCTTGATAGTTCGACTTACTTTCTTGGTGTTGAAGTTGCCACCACCTCCAATGGGTCACTTCTCTCTTAGCGAAAGTATATCATAGATTTTCTCGCTTGTACAAATATGATTGTGACCAAACCTGTCACCACTCCACTTGCCATTGAGCCAACACTTACAGTTCTTTCTGGAACTGCATTATCAGATCTTCTGAATATAGAACAATTGTTGGTAGTCTCTAATACGTGTGTCTCACTCGCCTTGATATTGCATATGATGTATATAAACTATATTAATTTATGTATCGACCTACTACTGATGATTGGAATGCTGTCAAGTGCTTGCTTCACTCTCTTTCTAGTACCACTGATTATGGTCTTATCTTGCACCTTCACCAATCTATATCTCTTCATGCATTTTTAGGTGCTGATTGGGTCAGTAATAAGGATGGCTACTCATCCACCAGTGCTTATATTGTTTATCTTGGCAGCAATTCGATATCCTGGTCCTCCAAAAAATAATGCACGATTGCACGCTCCTCAGCTGAAGCTGGATATCATTCTGTTGCTCTACAGTTATTGAGTTACATTGGATTTGCTCTCTCCTAACTGAGCTTAGTGTTTGTATTTTGGCTGCTTCGGTTATCTATTGTGACAATGCTTGTGCAACTCATCTCTATTCCAATCCTGTCTTCCATTCATGCATGAATCATGTTGCTATTGATTATCATTTTACTCAGGATCAAGTAAAAAATGGAGCTTTATTTATACCTATGTGTCATGAGAAGATTGGCTAGCTGATGTCTGAACCAAGCCTATTATGTACACTCTCTTTTAACTTTTAAAGACCAGGATTAGACTCTCCACAGGAGCTCCATCTTGAGATGGAATATTAGAGACATTAATTTATTAATTCCTTAATTGGATATTTTTGTTTATGGAATTATCTATAATGCCCGGCAACCGCTCGGTGCATTACGTTGAGTCGGATTAAACGAGGCAATGGTGGGTTACATTTCAAATTTTGGATTTGGGAAAAAGTATTGATTTGAGTTTGTTTCATGTACAGATCACGTGCGAAGTTCGATAGAATCAGTGTGTTCGTTCGGAGCAAGTAAAAAGATAACGGATTAGAGCGAAAATGCCATATTCCTTAGTCCGATCAGTCAGATGATTTGGAGAGCATGACCTGCTCGCACGATCATACCAATTAAGTAGATCGTGTTTCGTATCAGACCACGAATTCAAAGAATCGGCCATATCAGTAAGGCATAGTGCTTAGTAAATTTAGACTTGGTGAGTAGACTTTGTCCCTTCTCCTCTACTCCTTCATGCCTAATAATATAAAAAATATATAATATCTTGGACACTTTGACTGGAACATGGGAAACACCGTACTGTGGTGTGCACAGAGTGTATGTCGTTGGATGGATATAATTTGTGGCTGTGAGTTGGACTTACGTTTGAACTATTGGGGCTTGAATGGATCATCTTGGTTGAAACATTGAGGCACTTCAGCGAGCGTGCGTTGCGCACGACTATCAAGTTGGACGCTTTCTCAAGCAAAGCATGCATTTGTGGTTAGAAATCGGAAAACTTCACCGGAGAGGGCATTGTGCCACTATTGGGGGCATTATGCCACAAAGCATTCAGAGCGCGAGGTTTTGCACCAATCGGAGCACTATGTCGAGAAGCGGCATGGTGCCTAATAGAGATAATTTAAGAATGGTACATTGGGCTATAGTTGGAGAATGGTTATGGTGAATTGGATAGATCGAGGCGAGTATCGTTTGGTGGGACGAGAAGGCTCTATTCTCTCATCATAACTACTTGGTTGGAGTATTGCATTGGTCACAAACAACCTGTTGCATGCAGGGTTTGGTTTCCTCGAACGGGATCGGCTTCGAGGCACCGGGACCGTTCGGCCATGGAGAAAACAAATTGGTAACGTGCTTTGAGCACAATACTAAGAGTTCGAGACCACCAGACGGGCTAGCTACTCAGCGCTGGATTGGGTTAAAATACAGTTGGATAGTCGTTTATGGTTTGGCCAGTGACCTTCATATATTTAAGAGTTGCTTCAGTTTGAATTTATGCATTCGTATAGGCGGCGGTGTCACCTTGCCTCGGCAAGAGTGTGCACATCGATGATTGGATTAGCAGGACTTGGAGTACGATTTGGTTTGATAGTTTCACACTTTGCTTCGGGTTTGAGTAGAAAGGATTGCATGCTTAGATTCATTTGAGTTTGGATATAACTGCTAGTATATTTGCTTGAGTTGAATGATTACATTCTTAAACTCCTTTACTGCTTTCCTTAACATATCATACCTTAACTATGAAATAAATCTAGGCTCAAGTAGAAAGATCACCATATAACTACTTGTATTTACTATCTACTTAGTGTCTGTTTAGACGAGTGGGTTACCCCGCTCACTAGTGCGACTGTGTACTGACCCACGTTTGTGGGCATTATTTCCTAGTACGCAGGTGTAGTGGCTCAACTTGGATATATGGGATATGATGTATAGAACAATAAGTAACTTTGTGGGTAAGAGAAAGAGCAAGAGTGTTGAATCGCCTTTGTGGCATTCTTCTTTGTGGCATTTTCATTTGGACCCTTCGAGAGCTTCGCTGCGTATACTCTGATGTGTGCTTGGCACACAATACTTGACTTTTGCTGCAACTTGGTCATTTCGATGATAACCTTAACGTTTAACGTCGTTGCCTTATGCGAGCGCAACTCCAGGCTCATACGACATTACGTCCTGATGATAACGATTGTCCTACGGGAGTGCTTCAATGTGGTAATTCACGTTAGCAGGGACGATCGAATTTGTGGGAGATTAGGACGTAACATTATCTAGCTAGCTTCTTATTTAGAGTTGTAGATAATTTTAATTAACAACAAATTCCATAAATTAGATAATTAGCTAGATTTAGAATATTTGAGAAATATACTCAATCTCCAAAGATGAGGTAATAACTAGATTTAGAATATTTAAGAAATCTACTCAATCTCATCTTGTAAATGTATATATAGTTAATCTTTATTTAATAAAATCAAGCTATTATTTTTCAATCTTAATACAAAACACATACATAGAGGAGTTGTTTTCAAATTATACAAAAATATATACACATTATTAATTATAAAATATTTATAGAATTGTGGGTACTCTTATAATTGAATATGATTTATTCGATTTTCGATTTTGGACCCAAACCGAAATCCAATTCCAAAACCATATTCGAATAAGAAAATTTATATTTTCAAAATCGAAATCCAATCAATTTTTTTTTCAAACTTAACCAAATGCTTTAGAATAATCTCACCCCTACTATACACCACCAAGCCATCAAAAACCCTCAAAACAGTATATGAGCAGTACTAGTTATCTAACCATTGCATTCTCCCTACTTTTAAGTCCTACTCTGAAACTGACATATTGCAAGAGCCTCTCACTGCTGGAGAAGGCATGTGGTCGCATGAATCATCCTCATGGTGGTTTATGGGTTTTCATGGTCCGATGATAGTTCTTTTTACTAAAATACAATATATATTGCCAATGAGGTCTTAGCATAGTAGTTAAGATGGCAACACCCTTCAAGAGGTTGTTACTTCGAGCAACAGAAGTACGCTATTTAATTCCCTTTAGGGGAAATTAAGAGTGGAGGTGGTGGGTGCAGTGTAGTGTTGGTACGGTGCTGGTATAGGTATGGTGCTGGTGTAGTACAGTGTAGTGTATGGTTGCAATTGCGATTGTGGTGTGAGGTCTTCGGGCTGGGATGGAATCTTTGGGCTATGATTGTATATAGGCCTTCGAGCTGAGATTGACTGTAGGCCATCGGGCCGAGTTTTAGCTATACTATTATAATGCGGCTTAGAAATAGCTCAAAAATAAGTCGTCTAAGCCGTATACTAGAACTTCAAAAGATAATAGACCTACGGGCGAAGCTATCGCCTTGTCTCGGAGCTGCATAAAGAGTGTGCACGAGCTCCTGGATGGGTTGTACATGCTTCAAATGACACAAACGAAGTACAACTGGTTGGGGAAGAAGAATCTTCAGCTCCTCGCCGCGTTGTCTTTGCTCGGAGAACCTGCTGCAACGAAGGTCAATACTTTAAAAAGTACCGGTGAGGGCAAGCTAACCCAACTAACCAAATGACACAATATTCACGCAATGAAGCATACAAATTAATATTATGGTCTATTTATCAGGTCTTAGTTCAAGTTATACCATACAACATGTAAGTCCCCTCATTTTGGAATAGGAATAATTTGGTAATTTATAATTATTTTGATTGTTTTATTTAATTAAATAGATTTAAAGAATTAATTTCTAAATTCTTCTTTTATATATATGACACTTTGTCATGGCTTGGATATTTTGAGCAATGCACGACCTTTTTCCTTCCAACCAAATTTATATTATTGATCTTGACTGGACCTACTATACTTGGGATATGGATGTTGCATTAGTTTGATTTCTCCTATGATCCAAAAATATTAACAAATATCTAGAACCATTGATATTGCAAAATTACCTAAATTGGCTAGTTGAACCCAATCGAGCCCAAACACCCAACTCGGGCTCTCAAACCAAATCATATGAAAACTTATACTATCCCCACACCTTTTTTCTACTCCAAAACACATCCCACATATAAAATATATCTACTAAATCTGAACAAATCAATTAAATGGTCCATAAATGCAACATTTCTAAATTTGGAAAGACCTCTATACAGTCTTGTTGCATATCAATTTAAATCAGAAATAAATCTTTTAAAATCTAATTTAAAGATTCTAGAGCATCCCCTTACCCTATTTTATCTCTTTAAATCCTAACCATAGATGGAAACACTAAAATCAAATCCTAACTACCCACATATTTAAACTACCTATATTTATCAACCCCCAACACCTAAACCTAATAGCCGACCACCCCCTATCTCAACCCATGACCAAGCCCCCCCCCCTCCTTCTCTTCTATATTTTCCATCTCCTTCCTTCCCCCTTTCAATCCCCCACAAGTCGGCCACCTAAAACCCTAATTGAATCCCCTTTTAGGCCGAATAGTGGCTGCTGGTTGCAGCAGCAGTTTAGATCCCTCCATAGCATAAAAACCCTAGATTTATATCATAATTGAAGGACCCAAGAGCCCCCTAAAGTTTTGTAAAGTTTGGAGTCCGTTTGGTGCTCCAAAAGGTCTGTGTCGCAAGAAGATTCTCTGCCGTAATCGCAAACACATAAGTTTTCATAATTTTATTTTATATTTATTTTTCCCATATGAGAACCCTTGTATGAACCCATATACATGTTAGATGGCAAATGATGAAACCATCATGCATGAGAAACCCTAATTTATGCAAAACTATCTTTGATGACACGAAACTAATACATGACAATGTGCTAACCATAATAACCTAGTTTTGATAGATGTTATTATTTTACTATTAAATATAAATTTCCAAAAATCAAATAATAATTTTCAAAATATTAATTAATATGTTTTATATTATAAATAATTTTTTATGCAAGTTGGCAACCTTGCATGCACAAACTAGTTGTCAAGTTGCTAGAACTCCCTGTCGACGCGCAACTAAACTTTGTGCATGCAACATCAACTGTTTCAGTATTTTTCACTAAATAAATAATAATTATATAATTAATATTTTTTAATAATTAATAATTTAAAAATTATTTTGGCAATATTTAATGACTAGTAATATTCTGATGTGTAGCTACTTGCATGTGCAACCAATATAGAATTAATAACTAGATAATAACCTAATTAAACTAGAAAAGTAGAGTCTAACTAGTGTAATAATTAATTGGTAGGTGTTTGAGACGTTTTTGTAGAGAGTTTCGGACCAGACTTGTTGTGCTCGCATCTTGGCTTGGAAGGCAAGTACACCTTGCGTGATTGTATTGTTCAGTTTATAATATGCATAGTTTTATTTGTTTAGTTGTGTACACGCTTCTTAGAGTAGCAGACTTACATGATATATTGTGAATGTACTTGATATCTTCTGACCTGACACTTGTTCAACACGTTCACTGAGTGAGGGAATGCATGGACTAGCGTGTCGACTGATCATCGATACTTGAGTTCACGTCTTGTGCTAGTAGTTGGTGTTTGGGCTAGTTTTCTAGATTTTATTGACGTCGTTGCATTATGTCTGCACCGCGTATACGGTTCGGATAGTACATTGGGAGGGAAGAATCTACTAGTGAGCGTATGGGACTTCATTTTCTTCTTGTGTAAATGGTGTACCCCTGAGTTTTATCGAACGTCTGGTGCGATGACGGATTCTTCTATTCTCTCCCCTCATGCGCCACTAGAGATGTCTCGAGTGCATTTTACATAGATGGTTTAGTTACCCTATTTATTGTTTACTGCTTTACTTTTATGCATGTCGATTTTTTGTGTACTTGTTATGTTCCTCTGAGGACCTGAAAACCTTTCCAGATCCGGACGAACACTTGTACCCAACGGACTAGAGAGTTATATATTTTGCTGACGGAGACCTTGAGGTGGAGCCACCGGAGTTCCTTGAGTGTCGTGGATGATAGTTTTATGGTGTCGTGGGTGCCCTTATCTAGTTAGCAGACTCCCGGACTATTTTATTATTTTCTAACTCTACTTCTTTTAGTATTCTTTCATACTTTATTATCGTGGATTGTTCTCCACTAGACTTTGTTTTATAGTTGGATTCTGAGACTTTATATATTTATTCAGTTTCTTATTCTGTGATATTTGTGGATGAGACTAGATTATTACCTGCTTGTGATTTTATGTCTTAGTTATATTTTATATCATACTACGACTGGTTAGGTCCATTAAATTGGATTTTTATACTTGTTCGTATGGCTGACATGTGTACGTATACCTGGTCCTACGTATTTTGGGACTGGGATGTGATAATATTTTAGTGGTGGCCCATGCATACCAGAGCATATCGTTTCAGTTACGTTATTGTGCCGAGCGATCCTGTAGTTATGATAAGGTTGTTAGGATCTCAATCCACAATTGCTATTGAAAATTTCTTTAATTTCTAATATCATCCTTGAATCTCGAAATTGTAATCATTCATACTTTCTTTGAACTCTTATTCCTTGATTCTTATTTTTCTCTATATCGGAGAAACGAACACTCGTGCGCGGTGATCTCCCCAAGAGAAGATTCTCGTCAAGACAAAGAAGACATGTTTGATAGAATATTTGTAAGTAGATGGTTGCATGAGTAGGAAAAATTATGGTAGATGATTTCTAGATGTTGGAGATAGAATAGATTAAGGACATTATCAGTAAGAACCTACACCAAGGTGGACTATATCAATTGGCTAGATTAGAAGTGATGGGGTACTATTAGATAAATCTTTTAGATGAATGTGAGTTATTTTATGCGAGGATATAATATTATGTTTTGATAAGATAGTTTGATCTAAGGTGGGTGGTAGGCTTCTCGACTAGCAAATTAGTTTGGAGGTTAATCAATTGATGAAGATGAGAATTGTCAATTTTGGTGCTTCAAGACTAAAACTTCTATGTGATTTAAAAAAAAGGGATATTTTCGATTTGAATTTGATGGAAAAAAATGATTAGATAAGGAGCTAGAGATTTATTGACTTTAAAATTTTAAGACGATTATGATGTAATGGATTAAAATTTTTAAATTAAAATATTTTGGATGAATTTAAATGTTGTGGAGTTCAAATTTCGAGAATAAAAATTAATTTAAATAAAGAGTTGAGAATTTAATATGGCAGAATTGACAATTTTGTTAAACCATAAGTTTTTAAGATTATGATATGATTGGATTTGTATTTATATTTAAATTTAAAAGAGATTATGTGATGGATTTAAATTTAGATTTGAAGTATCTTGAAACATTTAAATTTTGTGGGGTTTAAATTTGAAGATTTTGATAAGATTTGACTTGAAATCTAAATTTGAAAATTTTAGGATATGATGAGACGGATTATTGATGAATCTCAATTTGAAGATTTCGTAATTATTTTATTGTTTGAGTATTATGTGAAAAATAAAAAAATAAAGGAAAAAGATTGAGAGAATAGTTTTAAATTCAAATTTTGAGGATGAGAATTTGAATTAAAATTTATTCAAGAGAATATCCAATGGTTGGATTTAAAATAGAGGATTGGATTTAAACTTGAATTATTGAGATTGAGTCATTAAATAAAGTTTTGAAGAATTAGATTTAAATTAGAAATTTAAAATGATAGAATTTAAAATTTTCAAACTTGGAGAAGATTTTGAGAAAAATAGATTTATATTTTATTGAAAAAAAATTAGAGGTAAATAATATTTGGTGAATTTGAGAAAGTTTTGCGATAATTGTTCAATTGAAGGTAAGTAGAAATTATGGTGCGAAAATTATGGTTGATTATATAAAAAAATATATAAATGAGTAAAATTTGATGAAATAATTTTTGGAATTCAAAATTTTAGATGAGATTATTTTAAAGTTGTGATTATATTTAAATCTTAAGAATAGATGGAATTAAATTAAGTTTTGAGATTTGAAGAGATAAAGGTATATTGTATTAAAGATTATAAATTTTGAGAATTTGATTTGATCTTAGAAGGTTGGCTAGAATTAGATGTGCCATATATGAATTTTTTTTTTGGGTAGCTTTATGCTTGCTAGGTTTAATGATGTTATAGAGGTAAAATTGATTAAGTTATGGGTATTATCGTTTCGAGAAAAAAAAATTATTCAAAAATTTGAGGATTTGAGGAGAAGACTATTTGAGAATTGAATTTTAAAATCGTGAAATGAGATAACTTTGAGGATAAAATTTAAAGGTATTAAATGGTAATATGGAATTTTAAGTTATAGAAATGTCATGATATACTGGATTTGATTTTTATTTAAATTTGAAGGTCTTAAATCTAGAAGAGTTTAAATTTTGGAATTTAAATTTAGAGAATAGAATTTTGGAGATTGGATTTAAAATTTGAGTATTGGGCTATTAAATATAAAATTTAAGAAATTAAGATTATTAACATTATAGATAATGGACTACAAGATGTGGATTCAAATTATAATTGATGATTGGAATTAAATTCAAGTTTCAGAATTTGAGGACTTGGGATCTTTTGGATATAATTTTGAGAATTTTAAAAAAATTTGAATGAGTAGAAAATAATAAATTTTAACGGTGAGAATTGAGTTTAATTTAAATTTGAGGAGTTTAAATCTTGAATGTAATTTTTAAATTTTAATTAGAAGATTTTGAGAAATGACTACAATATGAGATGCAAATTTTCAAGGATGAAATTAAATTATTTTTTTAAACTTCAAGATTGGATTTGATTTTTAAGTTTGGATATGGAATTAAATTGAAGGATTGAATTATTAAATTTTTGAAGATTGTTATAAATGAGATTTAAATTTTGAGAAAATAATGTTAGATTGTATTTAAGAGTTATGACTTGAGAATCTGAGTTAAATTTTTTTTTATTATATTTTAAAATTTTGAAGATAAATTCGAATTTCAAAATTTTACTTTAAAATTTTAAGCTGTGAGTATGAAGTAAAATTTTGAAGACTTTGTTAAATAACAAAAGTGATTTGACTTCATGATTATATTGCTTGAATTTTGATGGAGAAAAAAAATATTATTGAAGATCTTAAATTTCGAGGATGAAATTCTTTTAAGGTGGGTAGATTGTAAGCCCCTCATTTGGAATAGGGATAATTTGATAATTTATAATTATTTTGATTATTTTATTTTATTAAATAGATTTAATGAATTAATTTCTAAATTCTTCTTTTATATATATGACACTTTGCTATGGCTTGGATATTTTGAGCAATGCACGACCTTTTTTCTTCCAACCAAATTTACATTATTGATCTTGACTGGACCTACTACACTTGGGACATGGGTGTTGTATTAGTTTGATCTCTTCCATGCTCCAAAAATATTAGCAAACATCTAGAACTATTGACATTGCAAAATTACTTTAAATTTGCTAGTTGAACCCAACCGAGCCCAAACACCCAACTAGGGATCTCAAATCAATTCTATGAAATACCTACACTATCCCCACACTTTTTTTCTACTCCACAACACATCCCACATATTAAATATATCCACTAAATCTGAACAAATCAATTAAATGATCCATAAATGCAATATTTTCAAATTAGGAAAGACCTCTATGCAATCTTATTACATATCAATTTTAATCTAAAATAAATCTTTTAAAATCTAATTTAAAAATTTTAGAGCATCTCTTCACCCTATTTTAGTCTCTTCAAATCCTATCCATAAATGGAAATACCAAAATCAAATCATAACTACCCACCTATTTAAACTACCTATACTTATCAACCCCCAACACATAAACCTAATAGCCGACCTCCCCCTCTCTCAAACCCACGAACAAATAGACTCTTCCCCTCACTCTCTTATCTATTTTCCATCTTCTTCCTTGCCCCTTTTAATCCCCCACAAGCCGGCCACCTAAAACCTCAACAGAACCCCCTTTTAGGCCGAATAGTGGCTGCTGGTTGCAGCAGCAGTTCAAACTCCTCCATAGTATAAAACCCCCTAAAAATCCTAGATTTATATCATACTTGAAGACCCAAGATATCTCTCAAGTTTTGCGAAGTTTGGAGTCCGTTTGGCGCTCCAAAAGGTCCGTGTCGCAAGAAGAGCCTCTGTCGTAATCGCGAACACGTAAGTTTCATAACTTTTACTTTATATTTATTTTTTCCATATGAGAACCCTTGTATGAAACCATATACATGTTAGATGACAAATGATGAAACCCCCATGCATTAGAAACCCTAATTTTATATGCAAAACCATTCTTTAATGACACAAAACAAATACATGGCAAGGTGGTAACCATAATAACCTAGTTTTGATAGATGTTATTATTTTACTATTAAAATATAAATATTCAGAAAATAAATATTAAATTTTAGAATATTAATTAATATATTTTTTATATTAAATAAATTTTTATACAAGTTGGCAACCTTGCATGCACAAACTAGTTATCAAATTGCTAGAAATCCTACTCGACGCGCAACGAAACTTTGTGCATGCAACAACAACTATTTCAATAATTTTCACTACATAAATAATAATTTCAGAATTAATAGTTTTTAATAATTAATGATTTAAAAATAGTTTTGGCAATGTTTAATGACTAGTAATATTCTGGTGTGTAGCTACTTGCATGTGCAACCAATGTAGAATTAATAATTAGATAATAACCTAGTTTAACTAGAAAAGTAGAGTCTAACTCGTGTAATAATTAATTGGTAGGTGTTCTAGATGTTTCTATGGAGAGCTCCGGACAAAACTTGTTGTGCTCGCAGCTTGGCTTGGAAGGCAAGGACACCTTGCGTGATTGTATTGTTCAGTTTACATTATGCATACTTTTATTTGTTTAGTTGTGTGCACGCGTCTTAGAGTAGCAGACTTACCTGGTATATTATGAAGGTACTTGGTATCTTCTGACCTGACACTTTTTCAACACATTCACTGAGTGAGGGAGTGCATGGACTAGCGTATCGACTGATCATCGATACATGAGTTTGCGTCTTATGCTAGTAGTTGGTGATTGGGCTAGTTTTCTAGATTTTGTTGATGTCGTTGCATTATGTCTGTACCGCATATACTGTTCGGATAGTACAATGGGAGGAAAGAATCTACTAGTTGTAAATACCCTAATTTTAGAATTTAATTTAAAAATTTTATTAATTATTATTGTGGAAATTTTTTATTATTTTTAATTAATTATAATAAATGTTCTTCATGGATTTATATTTTTGTGTATTAAATTAATTATTAAAATAGTGCAAAAATTATATTTTTGGGTGTATAATTAATAATAGAGTATTGTGTAATTTTTCTGGAATTTATTGGGCTCAAAAACTATTTTTATGACCTATATATACTAAACCAACCTAAACCAACCCAACCCAAACCAAACCAAACCGAATCAAACCAACCCAACCCATACAAAATCGGACCCAGATCCTAGTCGACCCGTACCCGTGGACCCGAAACCCGCCCCGCCCCTTCACCTTAAGAAACTTCCCTTGACTATTTCCTTCCCCTCCCCCAAAATTGCCGCCGACCGACCACTTTCCCTCCCCGTAACCGCCCACCCTCCACCCTATAAAACCCCTAGCATAGCCGACCCTCACCACGCACAACCCCTCTCCCATTTCCGACCTTCACCACCGCCGTCAGCCGCCGGACCGCCGCACGCTACAGCCGCAAAGTAGCCGCCGTCCAACATCCCGAGCAGCAGTAACGAGGTACCCTACTTCCCACTCTCATATCTCCCTGCATATTAATCCAAATATTGACCCATCGAATCCTATGTGAAGACCACATGACCCTCTAGAACCCTGTATAATTACTTCGGGGTATCTTGTCCTGTGTCGGTCATAATTTGCGATACAAAACAGAAAAAAATGACCCAAATTGTAGTTCAAAAAATTGTCCCAAACACCCATGTTTATGGCCGTTTTTCTTTTAACCTAGTTAATATTTTTAAATTCCACTTGAACAATAATTTAGACAACATAACCGAGATTTAATTCCTTAAATTAGTTTATTTTAATTTGTCGTATGCTGTAATTTATTCGGGGTTGAAGTTGACCAAAAACTTAGTTTTCTAACCAAAATTTTCCGAAACGGGGTGCGTCCCACTAAACGAGGTGACTTTGTCGTGTGCAAATTGTACCAAAAGGCGCATATCATTAAAACGGATGTATGGGATTTACGAAAGTTGATTTGGATGTGCGTGCACACCGAAATCAACGCGTATCCGTCAAAAAGTTCCGTATCGACATGTTCTGACACTCGTCATAATTTTGTGTGTGCTTGTCGTTTCGCAATAAAACTTGTGCCATAGGATTCATAGCGTTACGCTAGTCCTGTGACCCAAGTTTGGTTCGATTCCGAGAACGTTGACGAAACCCTATTTTTGTGGGCCCTACGGTTCCACTTAATGGACGATTTCGTGACCGGCTCATCGGAATTCAGTTCTGGACGTTCCTTTGGGTTCGTATTATTGTTCTGGACACGTAGACACTAAGTTTTATGAATTTGGAAAACTTTGTCTCTAACATATTTTTCGGTGTGAAGTGAGCCACATGTGGACCCCATTTTGACCAAAAATTATCAATTTTGCCCCTGTGTCCAAATTAGACTTATGGGTAGTCAATCCTAGCTATTTCATGTATTCTGAGAGAGATGTTAATGTTTGTTTCAGCATTCGGAGACGTACATAGAGATTTTACTTTTACAGGGGCAATTGAAGGAGTTCAGAACCCAGACAAGTGTACCTTGCCAAACTTGTAGTAGTTCCTTTGATATTATTTGCTTGAATTATTTTATGTGATGTACCTATTCAACCTAGAACCGTGAGACGTTGCTTAGTGTCCGAACAAGATTCGGATGTCGACGCCGTACGCGGAGTCGTATAACGTCAGTTAGAGAGTTGATACCACGAGCCTATATTTTTATGTGCTTGCTTTACTAAGTACGTCATACCATAGGGCACTTGACACTATTCATGTGACATAATTTTTTCTGAGTTATTCATGGTGATTCTGTATAGGCTACATGATTCGTGACATAAGACTTGCATATAGATAGATATTATTATGACTCGTTGTACTAGCTAGAGGTCATGATCTTGCGTGTTATGGACATGAGACATCGTGGACATGAAACATGTGATTACATTGGGTAGGGAGAGATACACAGGCTATAGGCTGATTACACACACACACACACACACACACACACACACACACACACACACACACACATATATATATATATATATATATATATATATATATATATATATATATTATTGAGATGCTTTAGTCTATGTTCCAGAGCTTGGCCCATTATGTGATATTACTGCTACCGGCTCCCCGAAACAGAGCTTGTAGTGGTCTCAGCCTGAGTACTAGTGATGTTCTCATTTATTTTTCACATAGCTGGCTACATAGCTTGCCCTGAGGATCTATTTTTATATACTGTATTTTATATGGCTTGAGTTATTCTTGTACCTTGCTATGTCCCCTGAGGACCTGGATCCGGATTATGTCCCCAGGTACAGCAGAGGAGGAATACCCCGAGATATACGGGATATGAGCTGACGATGGAGCAGTACTGGCACCAGAGGACGAGATTGTGCCAGAGGATTTCTCCTGAGTATTCTGTTACATACTCAGTTATTTCTGATTCTAGTTATTTTATATCATGACTCTTGGATTTATGTATTATCGGGTTGTTCCTCGAAATATTTTTTTATTGGACTTGTTGATGGACTATATTTCTTTTTGCCTATTATTAGTCTATCATATTGAATTGTGTTTACTTTATGTGGATATGATTAGAATTAGACTGTGACATGTATCGTAGACCATTGTACAACTTAAGTGCACTCTAACAGGTATATTAAATTGGGTTTGCCCATTGGAGTTGTGCTGCTGGCCATTGCCACGTGGCTAGTCCCTTGGTATTTTAGGACTGGGACGTGACATAGTTTTTGTGGTGGCCCATGCAGGTCTACGACTATATTTCTTCGGTTTCAACTAAGGAATCGAGCAAGCCTGGGATTAGGATAAATTATAGGATCTCATCCACTTGTTGATATGTTCTTGACCTCTATATCGACTTTAAAATAATTTCTTGACTTGCATCATGTCTTGATTTCTCTGTACGATTCTCATAGTTTACTTTAAATACAGAGTAATGGACCCACGAGCCGGCGACGAGACTCCCGTAGGTACACCACAAGGTGCTGTGGTCACCTACGATGATGGAGTAACACCATTGGGTGGAGACTGTAAAACCACAAATTCTAAAAACCGTATTTATCTTTTTAATTAATTATTTAATTAATTTGTAGTAATTATTAGTTAATTAGAGGAAATATGATTTATTTTTATTTTTATTTAGGTATTTGTGCATTTAGGGGATTTATGGAGAAATTATAAATTTTTTCTAATTTATTCCATGTAGGAGACCCTGTGGACAGTTGATGGATTAATTGTATGCACTAAATAATTTTTTTCTTGAATTATATATATATATATATATATATATATATATATATATATATATATATATATATATATATATATAAGATTATTAAAAAGAATAATAGAAGAAAAATAATAGAAAAAGAATTAGAAATGGAATGAAAAGGAATAGAAAAAGAAAGAAATAAGAAAAAGAGAAATAAAGAAAAAAAACTCTTAATGAATTACAAAACCCAAAATCCCATATCCTTTCCCTACCCGTCCCATTAAGGAAACTTAAGAGAAACAGCAGCAGCAGGCCGCAGCTTTCCCTTCCGCGCGCGGAAGTCCCCGACCCGCTCCCTCTTTCCCGACCTATATATATATATGCTTCACACCCCCAAACTCTAACCCTAAAACCATCTTCCCATCTTGACCAGACTGCCGCCTCCAGCCGCAACTCACCGGAGAACCGCCGGAGTTCCCCCGTACGGCCGACCGCGACCCCATGCACAACCCGCAACAGAAACTGAACTACAGCGTACATGTGTTCAAGCCCTGATTCCCGTGCCCTCGCTCGACCAAACTCGACCCCATCTTCACCGGTACATTCATGACTTAACCCCCTTCCATATCTGTATGTTAGTTGACCTCGAACAGTGCGTAAACCTAGGCAAAAATAGCGATCAAGTTGGCAAAAAATGACAACTTTTGGGATCGCAGAAAACTGCGGTAACTACCTATGTTCACGGATTAGTATCTCCCACCACAGAGATCCAAATTCAGTTTTTCTTTTTGGTATACGAAGACCACCTAACCTAGTTTATTTCCTGTCAAATACAATAATTTATTAACTGTTGTATGTTAAATTAAATTAGATGGAAAACCCCAAAAACCAATTTTTTCTTATTTCTAGAAATTTTGATACGGCGAGCGCCCCGCCAAACGGGACCGCCCTGTCGTGTACCAAGTGTACCAAAAGGTGCGCATAATATACTCAGATATATGGGCTTTCTCGGAGACTGATTCGGACGAATGTGCGCGTCAGAATCAGCCCGTATTCGCGAAGATTCCCCATATCGCAACTTTTACAAAACCCTACGTCATTTATTGCACGCTCGTCAGAATGCGACAAAACTTATGCCACTAGACTCGTGGTATCGTACTGGTCCTGTGACCCAATTTTCACGCAATTCAGAGACAGTTGATCAAGCCGCCTATTGGCGGGCCCTACGGTTGACTTTTTGGGCGAAATTGTATTCGGCTCACCGATTCCGGTGACGTTTGTTTAGCATCCGGACTCATGCTATCTCGCTGATTCCGAAAACTTTGGTGATGTCTATTTCAGCATCCGAAGATGTTTGTTCGGAGCCATTAGTTTCTGATTCTGTGTCCTTGATATTTGGACGCTTACACCATACAGATTTCTTGCCAGGCAAGTATACCTTGCCATTGTACTTTGTTTATATTCCATATGATGCATGCATCTTTTATTTTTGCTTATTTAGTTCATATATTTTTAACTGCTATATAAACTGCGCATCCAAGGAAACTTGGGTGCAACGACGATGTCGTCGTGTTCTATTTTTATTTATGTATATGCATTGGACCTACTATATGAGACCATCCCATTATCATGAGGCATCTTATGTTTTATTGGCCATGACACTATTCTTACACGAGTGTGAGTCACATGTAGGGCACGAACTTGCGTATTCGGCTGGCCACTGATACGTATAGGTCGTGCGACGGATAGGGATAACTGCCGATAGAAACTTTGTATGCTAGTAGACATGGCAGTTATTAGAGGTATTATCGTGTCATGGATGTTACATACTTAGAGCATATGATAGAGAGAATAACAAGTAAGTTTGGGCTCCTTTGCACTTTCCTTTGTTCACCCGGATGCTCCGCCGGAACGACGGGTGGTGATGACCCCATATGTTACTGGCGGCCTCTGCCGTTCAAAAGACGACATGCTTTTAGGCCCCTGGATCTCCAAGAGAACCATGCCAATCCCATTTATGGCCATATAGCCCACGTGTTGGAAAGTTGTTCTTAAAAAAGTATTCACTTAGACGGTTAGGCGACCCCATTGGATGTTTATATTTCAGTACTTTATTGGCATATTTATATGTATCTTGTTACGTCCCTCTAAGGACCTGGTACCTTTCCAGATATAGATGAGAAGGAGTATCCGCAGGAGTACGGACCTGGACCTGACGCTACTTATCAGACTGAGGAGGTCTTACCTTCGGAGTATATTTGATCCATTTCAGCTATTAGAGATTCTGTTGCTATTCTTTTAGAGACATTTATTCTTATATTAAAGTTGATTCTCTTCTCCATTTTAGTAGTTTAGTATAGTCGATTTGCAGTGGATTTGTTTCCATCCGACTATCATACTTTGATATTCATCCTTGATATTCATTTATTTATTTCTATTTATCTATTATTTGTGCTGTGGATGAGATATAGTTTGCGTGTGACTTGTTGTGACAGTATATTACCACTGGTGGATTGGATATTCATGTACAGCGTACGTGTGTATATGGTTTTCATATATTAGAGTTCGTATATACACGGCTGGCGTGTTACGTATTCCTAGTCCTATGTATTTTGGGACTGTGGCATGACATGTTTTTGTGGTGGCCCATGCAGGTCGAGAATATATTGTCTCGGTTACGTAACTGTAACGAACAAGCCTGCGTATGGGAATAGAGTATAAGGATCTCATCCACTCTTGACTGAAACTCATCTTCATTTCAACTATCCTATTTAATGCTTGCATCTTGTTTGATTCCTGTACTTCTTCTAATCGTTTCGTACATCACCTACAGAGAGATGGATATGCAAAATGGATGTACTGCCGCCGATGGCGACACACCTTCAGGAGTCAATGGTCAGACTCAAGGAGGGACCTCAACGATTCCTAGACTTCTGGGGCCAGATGGACAGACTCATAATCCAGTTCCATCTAATCTTCCCGCTTCACCTAATGGGAACCTTCCAGCTTTATCAGCACCGCAGGATGGCCAGACACAGCTGTTCCAATTCTTCCAGATGATAATGCAGGAATAGAGACAACAGGCAGCCACACTAGCTATAGAGCAGAGGCAACAAGCAGCAGAACAGAGACAAGAATTTTTGGCAGCACTTGAGAGGATGGCTGCACAGACTACTGTACCAGCTCAAGCACTACTTCCAGTACCTCGAGCTAGAGTTGGTTCAGTAAAAGACTTTATACAGATGGGTCCCAAACCGTACAAAGGTACTGAGAGCCCAGAGGAGACTACAAATTGGATCACCCACACTCAGAAGCTATTGGAAGCATCGCAGCTACCTGTAGACCTATGGATGACAGGCGTAAGGACGCTACTAGATGGTAATGCCCATCACTGGTGGTAATCAATGTAACGCCAGTTGGGTACATACCAGACTTGGGAGCAATTCTTGGAGTGCTTTGAGAGGAAGTACTTTCCGGACACCATAAGAGATGCATTGTACGATCAGTTTCTTCACTTGGAGCAGGGGAACAAAACAGTTGACGAATACGATACCGAGTTTAGTCGCCTTAGTAAATATGGCGCTGCCCTAATACCGGATGATTTGGCCAAGGTGAAGAGATTTTACCGCGGGCTGACTCAGGAGCTCCAACACTATACTAGCTCATAGTCCCGGATCTCTTATGCCGAATTACTGACAGAAGCCAGATTGTAAGAGACCATCAGCAGAGGAAAAGGAGGTCAGCTGAGGACACAACAAGGACCAGCAAGGATACAGCAGGGACCAGCAAGGACGCAACAAGGAGGACCTATCAGACGTCCTTTGGCTCAGCAACAGCAGTACCAGCACAGAGTAGGACCGTACCAGATTCCGGAGAAGCCCCAATGTACTTATTGTGGGAGACGCGGACATATTATGAGAGACTGTCGAACTCGCTTAGGACAATGTATGAGATGTGGTTCCGGACAGCAGATGGTGAGAGACTGTCCAATGCAGTAAAATTGACACATCCACCGCCAGCACAGAGGCTAGCGCTTCCAGCACCGAAGCCAGCTCAGCAGATGATTAGACCAGGAGCACCTTGACCCCCAGCAGCAGGAGGATTTCAGTGAGGACCACCGCTACCTACTCAGGAGGATCAGTTCACAAGGGCCAGACAGGGACAACCACAGAGGAATAGGCAAGCTTTTTTACTAGAAGTGGATGACATGTGTCACGACCCGTACCCGAAATTTGGGCATGAGTCGTGGGTACGTCCAGCCTACGCCACAGCATCGGCGGTAGAACGCTGTCTAGGTCTCAACATATAATATCCTGTCAATAGTCTCAACTCCGCACGGAGGACAATGATAAATAATCCACAGTTCTATGATATACTCAATCACAAGCTATAAGAATAATGGCACGATGAGAATAGAAAAGAGTTCTAATAAAAACAACCACAATAATCCAACTCAAATCCTGGGTCTAAATGACCTCACAAAGTCACAAATAATAAATACATCTCAGTCTCAGTCTAAAACAATAAATGCAGAAAATAATCTAAGAGCAGCCAGGTACGTTCTCCTCTAGGCTAGGCAACTCCTCTGGGATTTCCGAGGTGAAATCTCCCTCTAATCCTGGGCCATAATGAGTGGGACACAAGCTCTCCAGGTCCTCTGAAAAATGTTATCGAGTCAGGATTGGAGCGAAGCACAAGCACTAACAGCAGTTTCATTAAATTGACAAAATCTATAAACAGTGTAAGAGATACAAGATGGAAATAAATGCTGAAAATGAGAAGTACAGGAGAAAATGAAATAGACAATAGAGCATCTAGCAATGAACAATAAACAGTGAATACTAGAACAAGTAAATCTGAATAAAGATAAAAATATCTAGCTAAGTGTTTGAAATATCAGTTTATTATGTGATCGGCTTGGGACTTGATCAGGCTGGTTATATATGATTAACTATGATTCTTGTAGGTCAGGCTAACCATATGGTTAGCTATGATGCATGTAGTGGTCAGGTTAATCATATATAACAACTATGATGCATGTAAGATGGTCAGGCCGCACCCAACGTGAGAAGTGGGGTGAGCTATGATGCATGTAAAGGATTTGGATATGATCACATAATCTACTAATAGTTCCCCATTCCCCAGCTAGCACGATGAATTCCAATCACGACTCCTCATGATGGGGATCTAGGGTGCTAACCCGTGTATCCACAGTGTCGGAATCAAGTATGTAATACACTACAATTTATAGAAGTAATCAACAATAAAAACTGTCAGAGAATGTACTCGCCTGTGGTCCTGAGCAAGGTGTGAGGATCAATGTCCAAAATGGGATCACAATGACCTATTTATGAAATATTAATGTCAGATACTGAATTAAAGAAATAAACATGCTTAACTAATTAAATATGAGGCCTCTAGGTCAATTCTGAGGTTAACTAGGTCAACACTTGGTTATACCAGGTTTTGCTAGGTCGTACTAAGGTATTCTGGCTATAATAGTTAATACCTAGTCAATACTAGACTATTTTAGACAATACCTCATATTACGTATCATAGGTATATAATATACTTAGTTCCTTAACCAATACTCAAGTAACTCCTTACCTACAATACTCTGATACACTACACCCAGAGATCCTACTGATACTACTAACCCATCACTTACTGTTTACTGAACCCACAACAAAACAGGCATACACTACACACTACTGCTATATACAGAATTCTGCACAGTAAATCATTCACAGTTCACTGAGACTTCCTAATTTCTAACCAATAATACCCCTACTCTTAATACCAACTCACAGAAATTCCCAGGTACTGATACACAGCATTAGCTAAACTATATAGGTAAACCAATGCACATTTAAGTGGCTAACTACTGATGCCCTAACAATCCTATCTGCTCACTAAGAGACACACAGGTATTGGCATACCTATACACACTGATGTTTGACACAGGGACTCACCTACACAGTGACACACAGAAACACACACACTGAGTACACAGGTATCAACTAGACACTAGGTTTTCAGTCATCTCACACTGCACTTAATACAGATACTCACTGCACACTGAGTAAACACAACTCACCTAGTCCATTTACTCATTGAACCAAACACTCATAATATCTAGACACCCTTAGCAAGACACACTGAGTCATTCTTCATCTGTACACTAATACACAGCTACACATAGCTATTTCTCACTCAAACACAGGTTCACAGTAGTGAACCCCCAATACTGCTACTCTAATCTATACCCTACTGATACTAACCCCCAGCTCCAAATTGATACACAACACAAATACATAGACCTACACTTCCCACACACATGCAGTATCTGCACAGCATATCTACCCTTGCACCCAGGCACTTAGCTAATACCTAGGCACATATGCATACTGATCACAGAATTTATGATACACTACATATTGCACAATAGCACCAAGATATGGATACTCAAAACCTTAAGCCCAACTGATACAAAGCACATAGTTCACAGTTCAAATGCTGAACATAAACCTTACACACATACTGCATTACATAGATACATACAGCTACACATCTACACATTGGTTCATTCACTCCCCTATACACTAATACATAAACACACAGAATCCTCTATTGAACCTGGGACACTCTACACACACACAGGTACATATAGCTAGGTTCATGCACAGCAATTGACTGCTCACCCAGGCCATAACTGCACATTGGTTCATACTGATACATAATCACTCTTGCTGCACACCACATCTGTCTGCTGCACACCCATCTCTGACACCAGTGCTTCCCCCATCCTTTATGTGCAACAGATGCACTTGTGGACAAGTGCACAGCAGTGACCAACCAACTTGCTGTCCTCTACCACACCTACTCAACCAAAATTCCCAGACACTGATACACATCCTCTGCTCACAGATTGCATACACAGATTCCCTGTTTCGAATGTGCACCATGAAAACCCAAAACACACACCACTCTAGAACCCGACTGAACAGAGAACCATACATAGTGATTTCTATACAACATATATTTATGTATATAGATAGGTATATCAAAAATATGCAGAACTTGAATAAGTTAGATAAATATATCCTTAATGAACATTTCTTCGAACACGTGCAGTGCAGAAAAACAAATATACATACAACCCATAAATTCCCAAACCAACCCTAGGAACCGAGATCTAAACCATACACGTTGGAGGATGGGATAGATCTACATGCAACACCTAGGGTTAGGGTTCACGAATTAATTGGGAAACCAAATGTATAAACACCTAACCTAATCAAAACCCTAAAAATTAAACTCTACACAGAAGGGTGGGTTCCTAATGGCCATTAACATCTGAAAACAGAATTAAAATGAATAAAAATTTGAGTTTTACCTAGGGAGATGGCTTCTTCAATGGAGGTTCTTCTTCTCCAAGGCTTCTTGACCCAACCCCTTGCTTCTCTTTGCTTTGGAGGAGGAGAAAATGGAACCTAGGGTTTGATCTCGAAAATTTTGGGTGGGGAGATGGTTTCTCTTGATGGAGGCTAGGGTTTCTCTTTTCTACATGAAGGATGGCTTTGTGAGAAGCTTCCTTTTTATATTAAACCTAGTTTTAGGGTTTCTATGCATAGTTTTTAGATTAAACCCCCTGGCCCTCTCATGTAGAACCTAATTAACTCAGGTTTAGGCCTTCTAGGATTTGAGGTCCAAACCTAAAATTAGAATTCTAGGGTTTCACTAGAACTGGGTTTTTAAATTAGGGTTTGGTCATTAGGGTTTGCCCTAATGCATTCTAGGGTTTGACCTAAAACCAAATAACACTTACACTATATAATTAGTTTATAAAACTCAGCAGATTAATTACACGCATATATATTCAGAGTAGTAAAATTACACAATTGCCCTTATTTGGAAAAGTGGTAGTGACAAGTCTACCCTCCTAAAAGAAATTTCGTCCTCGAAATTGGACTGAACTAGAACAAGAGTGAAATCAGAAAAGGAATATACCTCAAGTCTAGAAGAGATACGGGTATTGCTCGCGCATTTCGTCCTCTCTCTCCCAGGTCGACTCCCCTGGAGAGTGATGTCTCCATGCTACATGAACCAAAGGAATAGTTTGGTTCCGCAACACCTTCTCTCTGCGGTCCAAGATCTCTATGGGCTGCTCGGGGTAGCTGAGCGTCGGATCAACCTCAATCTTCGAGTAATCAAGTACGTGACTAGGGTCAGCCACGTACCGTCTCAGCTACGACACGTGGAACACATTATGCACTCCCTCCAATGCAGGCGGCAAGTCGAGTCTATACGCCACTGCACCTATCCTTGCAAGAATACCGAAGGGTCCGATGTAGCGTGGGCTGAGCTTCCCGCCTCTACCAAAATGAATCGTTCCACGCGTCGGAGAAATCCGTAGGAATACTAGATCGTCAACCTAAAACAAACAGTCTCAGCACGCAGTCTAAACAAACAAACACAAGCCAGAAAAACAACAATCTATACCTGAAACTCAAGGGGTCTACGGTGGCTGTCGGCCCAATGCCGCTGTCTGTCCTACGCCACTCGCAGTCTATCTCTGATGAGTTTTACCTTTTCTGCTGCATCCATGACCATTTTTGGTCCTAGCAAGGCTCTCTCTCCAACGTCGTCCCAAGATAGCGGTGTACGACACCTCCGTCCATAAAGAGCCTCGAATGGTGACATCTTGATGCTGGCCTGGTAGCTGTTGTTGTAAGCGAACTCTACCAGGTGCAGATGATCCTCCCAAGAACCTCCGAGATCTAGAACGCAAGTGCGTAGCATATCCTCGAGAGTCTGAATAGTCCGTTCAGACTGCCCGTCTGTCTGGGGGTGATATGCGGAACTGAACTTGAGCTGAGTGCCCAAGCTAGCCTGCAGACTCCTCCAGAAGTGGGAAGTGAAACGACTATCCCGATCCGAGACGATGCTCACAGGAACTCCATGAAGTCTAACAATCTGTCGCACGTACATCTCTGCTAGCCTCTCTGTCGACGTGCCCACTTTGAAAGGTAAGAAATGGGCTGATTTGGTCAACCTGTCCACGATGACCCAAATTGCGTCCTTCCCTCCTGGAGAACGTGGAAGCCCTGAAATGAAATCCATGGTCACGTGCTCCCATTTCCACTCTGGGATCGGTAAAGGTTGAAGCAACCCACCTGGTCTCTGCCGGTCTGCCTTTACCTGCTGGCACACTAGACACCGGGATACGAAGCGTGCTACCTCGCGCTTCATTACATACCACCATACGTGCTCCCTTAAGTCTCGATACATCTTGTTGGCACCAGGATGCATCGAGTACTGAGAGCGGTGTGCCTCCTGCAAAACCTCCTCGCGCAGCTCCCCGCTCGGCACACATATCCTCGTGCCGTGCCGTAAAGAACCATCATCTGCGATAGTAAAGTCGTCTGACAATCCCATCTGAACTTGTGCTCTGATACTCCTCAGAGTCTCATCATCGTACTGCGCAGCTCTGATCCTGTCCATCAGTTCGGACTGTATCTGCAATCCCCACATCTGAATCTCAGTACCGGGAACTAACACCTCAATCTCCAAGCTTTCCAGATCAGCCAACAAATATCTATCTGTCGTCAAGTACATAGCCATCGGATACCTGCTCAAGGCATCGGCGACTACGTTGGCCTTCCCTGGATGGTACTGCAATGAGATGTCAAAGTCCTTCATCAACTCTAACCACCTCCTCTGCCTCATGTTCAGCTCCTTCTGTGTGAATACGTACTTCAAGCTCTTGTGGTCTGTAAAGATCTCCACACGCTCTCCGTACAGGTAATGTTTCTACAGCTTTAGAGCGAAGATAACTGCTGCCAATTCCAAATCGTGGGTGGGGTAGTTCTTTTCATGAGGGCGTAATTGCCTGGAAGCATAGGCAATTACCTTCCCGTGCTGCTGGAGAACACATCCCAGCCCTTTCCCTGAAGCATCACTGTAGATGGTGAAACCACCTATCCCTGTTGGCAACGTCAAAACTGGAGCTGTTGTCAACCTCTTCTTTAGTTCATCAAATGCAGCCTGGCACTCCTCCGTCCAGACAAAATCCACATCTTTCCTAGTCAATCTGGTCATCGGCGCTGCAATCTTAGAGAAGTCTTGTACAAACCTCCTGTAGTATCCTGCTAGCCCGAGAAAACTCCTGATCTCAGCTACCGAACTGGGGGTAGCCCACGACTCCACTGCCTCCATCTTCTTTGGGTTTACCGAGATTCCGTCACACGATATCACATGCCCAAGAAATTCGACCTTGTCAAGGAAGAATTCACACTTAGAGAGTTTCCCGTACAGCTTCTCCCTCCTGAGAGTCTCTAAGACCAATCTCAGGTGCTCTTCGTGCTCCTCCGGTGTCTTGGAATACACAAGAATATCGTCGATGAACACCACCACAAACTTGTCAAGGTACTGGTGGAACACCTTGTTCATCAGGTTCATGAATACTGCCGGTGCATTGGTTAAACCAAATGGCATTACCATGAACTCAAACTGGCCGTATCTGGTCCGAAAAGCTGTCTTCGGCGTGTCTTCTCTTTTCACCTTCACCTGGTGATAGCCTGACCTCAAATCAATCTTTGAAAACACCCTCGCCCCGCTCAACTGATCAAAAAGGTCATCTATCCTCGGCAACGGGTACTTGTTCTTGATAGTGATATTGTTCAAAGCTCTATAATCAATGCACATGCGCACCGTGCCGTCCTTCTTCGGTACGAACAATACCGGAGCTCCCCATGGTGATGAACTGGATTTGATAAAGCCTTTGTCCTGTAGCTCCTCAACTTGCTTCTTCAGTTCTGCCAGCTCGCTGTTGTTGACTCTATAGACATGTTGTGAAATGGGCTCCGCTCCTGGAACCAAGTCTATAGAGAATTCAACATCTCTGTCTGGCGGCAAGCCTGGCAACTCTTATGGAAATACATCCAGGAACTCTGCTATTAGAGGATGTGGCAACTCCTCTTCTTCCGTCCTGGCTCCGCAAAACGTGCTCCTCCTCTGTTCCGCTGCTTCCCTGACAACCTCAAACTCTGGCTCTCCTGGTGGTCTAAACAATACTCTGCCTCTATAACAATCTATAGTAGCATGATGTCTACTCAACCAGTCCATTCCGAGCACAATATCGTACCCCGGAAGTGGCATAACGAGTAAACTCACGCTCAAGTCTCGGCCTCCTACTGACACTCTCCGGTCCTTGCAGTGATCACGAACTAGGATAATACCTCCACCAGTCATGATCTTGCAAGTCCTAGCTAATGGTTCTGTCTCTAAATGATGTCGAAGTGCATATGATACAGACACAAAACTATGGGAAGTGCCAGAATCGAATAAAGTAAATACGGGAATACAATCGAGAAGAACCAAACCTGTGATCAAGTCTCCTGCTGGCTCGATCTCCTCGACTGCCATGGCGTATACTCGCCCCTCGGGTGCACCTCTCTGCTGCTGATGCTGGGCAAATTCTGATGTTGCGGTGGAAGTGGTCCCCTCTGTTGTTGGCCTCCTGGTACGATAGGTACCCTGTCTGGTCCTCTCTGGGCGGCTGCTCCACCCTGACCTGGACGAAAGGTAGGACAATCCTTCAGCTGGTGTGTCGTCGATCCGCAGGATAGACATGAGCCTAATCTCTTCCTGCAGATATCTCTAGTATGTCCCATCTTTCCGCAGTACGCGCACTGGATGGCGGGCTGGTTCTGTCTCTGTTGCTGCTGCTGGACCTGCCCTCGGGCTGGTGCCTGGTGCTACTGTTGAAAGGGTCTCTGCTGTTGCTGCTGAAAGTGTGGACGCTTGCCCGGTCCCGTACTACTGTTTGCTCCTCCGGAGCCATCGCGTCCCCTCTTGGGCCTGAGGCCCAAGTCGTCCTCGGCTACTTGGGCATCCATCAATATGCCCTCGTAGGTAGCTGTGCGACGTCCCGACGTGCGAGACTTGATCTCCCTTGTCAGCCCCTTTCTGAATTTCTGGGCCCTGTCCCCCGGATCTCTAATCATCGATGGCGCGAAGCGGCTCAGGCGGGAAAACTCCGCGGCATACTCATCGACGGACGAGCTCCCCTGGGCTAAGTCATGGAACTGACTCTCCAAAGCTCCCAGGGAAACATCAGGAAAGAACTTTTCTTTGAAGAGTTTCTTAAAATCCTCCCAAGTGAGTCCTCTGTGCAAGAGTCTCGGCTCCATGCGAAACCACGTCAAGGCAATGTCGAACATCTGGCTGCCAGCTGCCTCGATCTGGAGGGCCTCCGGAAGCTGTGCCAAGCGCAAGTTCCTCTCGATGTCCTCTAGCCAATCATCGGCGTAGAGTATCCCTTCTGTCCCCTTGAACTCCCGAGGCATCATCCTCTTGAAATCCACAATGGTGCGCGGCCTCTGGTGGTGCTGATCAGGACGCTACTGCTGCTGAGTGACTCTCTCCACAGCCTGGAGAGCCACTTGGTGAGCATTCTCCATGTTCACCCTCATCATCTCTGTCTGGGCCTGATGTGCCTCAGCCTGCACTCTCTGGGTCTCTGCCGACGTCCTCTGGGCATCGACCATGCCCTGAATCAAAGCGAACATCTGTGCTCTATCGACGGGCACACCTCCTGGATGCTGAACTGGTGGTGGTGGTAGAGGCCCCGTCGTAGCTGTGGGGACCCTCTGAACTAGTGGTGGAGGACCCCCGAATGCTGCAGACACTCCCACATGTACTGGAGATGTAGGAGGTGCTGCAAATGTCTGTCCGGCCGGGCGAGAGGTGGCAGACCTCTCTGAAGCTGCTGCTCCGAGTCTCTGGGACCTGGTCCTCGGCATCCTGAAGACAGATCGAAAGAATCAATTAAAGTAATAAACACGATATCATCAAGGAAGGACAGTAAATTTTTTAAGGAAAAAATCATTAAGAGTAGTATTATAAGAATCGGAAATTCCTAATTGTGATTGAGCATATCCTCGGTCCAATTCCTATTTCCTAAAACAGGCTCGTAGTAATACTCTAAGCGAGCACCACTACGATATCGCTCTAATGCGGTTCTAGGACTAGACTACTGACCTGCATGGGCCACCACTAAAAACGTGTCACGACCCGTACCCAAAATTTGGGCATGAGTCGTGGGTACGTCCAGCCTACGCCGCAACATCGGCGGTAGAACGCTGTCTAGGTCTCAACATATAATATCCTGTCAATAGTCTCAACTCCGCACGGAGGACAATGATAAATAATCCACAGTTCTATGATATACTCAATCACAAGCTATAAGAATAATGGCACGATGAGAATAGAAAAGAGTTCTAATAAAAACAACCACAATAATCCAACTCAAATCCTGGGTCTAAATGACCTCACAAAGTCACAAATAATAAATACATCTCAGTCTCAGTCTAAAATAATAAATGCAGAAAATAATCTAAGAGCAGCCAGGTACGTTCTCCTCTAGGCTAGGCAACTCCTCTGGGATTTCCGAGGTGAAATCTTCCTCTAATCCTGGGCCATAATGAGTGGGACACAAGCTCTCCAGGTCCTCTGAAAAATGTTATCGAGTCAGGATTGGAGCGAAGCACAAGCACTAACAGCAGTTTCATTAAATTGACAAAATCTATAAACAGTGTAAGAGATACAAGATGGAAATAAATGCTGAAAATGAGAAGTACAGGAGAAAATGAAATAGACAATAGAGCATCTAGAAATGAACAATAAACAGTAAATGCTAGAACAAGTAAATCTAAATAAAGATAAAAACATCTAGCTAAGTGTTTAAAATATTAGTTTATTATGTGATCAGCTTGGGACTTGATCAGGCTGGTTATATATGATTAACTATGATTCTTGTAGGTCAGGCTAACCATATGGTTAGCTATGATGCATGTAGTGGTCAGGTTAATCATATATAACAGCTATGATGCATGTAAGATGGTCAGGCCGCACCCAACGTGAGAAGTGGGATGAGCTATGATGCATGTAAAGGATTTGGATATGATCACATAATCTACTAATAGTTCCCCATTCCCCAGCTAGCACGATGAATTGCAATCACGACTCCTCATGATGGGGATCTAGGGTGCTAACCCGTGTATCCACAGTGTCGAAATCAAGTATGTAATACACTACAATTTATAGAAGTAATCAACAATGAAAACTGTCAGAGAATGTACTCGCCTGTGGTCCTGAGCAAGGTGTGAGGATCAATGTCCAAAATGGAATCACAATGACCTATTTATGAAATATTAATGTCAGATACTGAATTAAAGAAATAAACATGCTTAACTAATTAAATATAAGGCCTCTAGGTCAATTCTGAGGTTAACTAGGTCAACACTTGGTTATACCAGGTTTTGCTAGGTCGTACTAAGGTATTCTGGCTATAATAGTTAATACCTAGTCAATACTAGACTATTTTAGATAATACCTCATATTACGTATCATAGGTATATAATATACTTAGTTCCTTAACCAATACTCAAGTAACTCCTTACCTACAATACTCTGATACACTACACCCAGAGATCCTACTGATACTACTAACCCATCACTTACTGTTTACTGAACCCACAACAAAACAGGCATACACTACACACTACTGCTACATACAGAATTCTGCACAGTAAATCATTCACAGTTCACTGAGACTTCCTAATTTCTAACCAATAACACCCCTACTCTTAATACCAACTCACAGAAATTCCCAGGTACTGATACACCGCATTAGCTAAACTATATAGGTAAACCAATGCACATTTAAGTGGCTAACTACTGATGCCCTAACAATCCTATCTGCTCACTAAGAGACACACAGGTATTGGCATACCTATACACACTGATGTTTGACACAGGGACTCACCTACACAGTGACACACAGAAACACACACACTGAGTACACAGGTATCAACTAGACACTAGGTTTTCAGTCATCTCACACTGCACTTAATACAGATACTCACTGCACACTGAGTAAACACAACTCACCTAGTCCATTTACTCATTGAACCAAACACTCATAATATCTAGACACCCTTAGCAAGACACACTGAGTCATTCTTCATCTGTACACTAATACACAGCTACACATAGCTATTTCTCACTCAAACACAGGTTCACAGTAGTGAACCCCCAATACTGCTACTCTAATCTACACCCTACTGATACTAACCCCCAGCTCCAAATTGATACACAACACAAATACATAGACCTACACTTCCCACACACATGCAGTATCTGCACAGCACATCTACCCTTGCACCCAGGCACTTAGCTAATACCTAGGCACATATGCATACTGATCACAGAATTTATGATACACTACATATTGAATAATAGCACCCAGATATGGATACTCAAAACCTTAAGCCCAACTGATACAAAGCACATAGTTCACAGTTCAAATGCTGAACATAAACCTTACACACACACTGCATTACATAGATACATACAGCTACACATCTATACATTGGTTCATTCACTCCCCTATACACTAATACATAAACACACAGAATCCTCTATTGAACCTGGGACACTCTACACACACACAGGTACATATAGCTAGGTTCATGCACAGCAATTGACTGCTCACCCAGGCCATAACTGCACATTGGTTCATACTGATACATAATCACTCTTGCTGTACACCACATCTGTCTGCTGCACACCCATCTCTGACACCAGTGCTTCCCCCATCCTTTATGTGCAACAGATGCACTTGTGGACAAGTGCACAGCAGTGACCAACCAACTTGCTGTCCTCTACCACACCTACTCAACCAAAATTCCCAGACACTGATACACATCCTCTGCTCACAGATTGCATACACAGAATCCCTGTTTCGAATGTGCACCATGAAAACCCAAAACACACACCACTCTAGAACCCGACTGAACAGAGAACCATACATAGTAATTTCCACACAACATATATTTATGTATATAGATAGGTATATCAAAAATATGCAGAACTTGAATAAGTTAGATAAATATATCCTTAATGAACATTTCTTCGAACACGTGCAGTGCAGAAAAACAAATATACATACAACCCATAAATTCCCAAACCAACCCTAGGAACCGAGATCTAAACCATACACGTTGGAGGATGGGATAGATCTACATGCAACACCTAGGGTTAGGGTTCACGAATTAATTGGGAAACCAAATGTATGAACACCCAACCTAATCAAAACCCTAAAAATTAAACTCTACACAGAAGGGTGGGTTCCTAATGGCCATTAACATCTGAAAACAGAATTAAAATGAATAAAAATTTGAGTTTTTCCTAGGGAGATGGCTTCTTCAATGGAGGTTCTTCTTCTCCAAGGCTTCTTGACCCAACCCCTTGCTTCTCTTTGCTTTGGAGGAGGAGAAAATGGAACCTAGGGTTTGATCTCGAAAATTTTGGGTGGGGAGATGGTTTCTCTTGATGGAGGCTAGGGTTTCTCTTTTCTACATGAAGGATGGCTTTGTGAGAAGCTTCCTTTTTATATTAAACCTAGTTTTAGGGTTTCCATGCATAGTTTTTAGATTAAACCCCCCTGGCCCTCTCATGTAGAACCTAATTAACTCAGGTTTAGGCCTTCTAGGGTTTGAGGTCCAAACCTAAAATTAGAATTCTAGGGTTTCACTAGAACTGGGTTTTTAAATTAGGGTTTGGTCATTAGGGTTTGCCCTAATGCGTTCTAGGGTTTGACCTAAAACCAAATAACACTTACAATATATAATTAGTTTATAAAACTCAGCAGATTAATTACACACATATATATTCAGAGTAGTGAAATTACACAATTGCCCTTATTTGGAAAAGTGGTAGTGACAACATGGATCAGGAGATTGATGTCATAGCAAGTATTACTCTTGCTTTTACTTTTTCTGCTGTGACAATATTTTATACGGGAGCCACCCACTCATTCATATCATCTAGTTTTATTGCCAAACACAATATTGCCTCTACACCTTTATCTACTTGTGTTAGAATTCTTACAGAAGGAGGAGTTGTACTTATTAGTCGAATTTGTAGATCATGTCCTATAGTGATACATGGCAGAGAGATGAAGCCAACTTTTGATATTGTTCTTGGAATGGACTGGCTAAGCAAGTACCATACTTTCTTCGATTGCTTTGGAGGAAGCATTCTTTTTAAGGTACCAGGCCAGCCTGAACTTGAGTTTGCACGATAATTTATAGAAATCCTTGATGGTATGCAGCTCACAATGGACGATATTATCTATCATCCCATTATTTCAGAATTTTAAGACGTCTTTCCAAAGGAATTTTTAGGCCTACCCCCAGACAGAGACATAGAGTTTTCAATTGAATTAGCACCGGGAGCAGCACCCATAGCATCACATGTTTACAGATTGGCAAAGAAGGAGATGGATGAGCTAAAAGCACAGTTGAAAGAACTAGAAGAGAAAGGTTTCATCCGACCAAGTGCATCACCCTGGGGAGCACCAGTATTGTTTGTACCAAAGAAGGATGGGTCAGTGCGTATGTGCATTGACTACAGAGCCTTAAATGTAGTGACTGTGAAGAATAAATACCTATTGCCACGCATTAATGACTTATTTGATCAGCTCAGTGGAGCCAAGATGTTCTCGAAGATGATTTGAGATCGGGATATCACCAGGTTGAAGGGTACGGAAGTAGGACATTCCGAAGACCGCATTCAGAACAAGGTGTCACGACCCGCACCCGAAAGTTCGGGCACGAGTACGTGGGTACGTCCAGCCTACGCCGCAGAGTCGGCGGTAGTACGCCTGTCTAGGTCAATCCATCTAAACTAGTCTAACTCATTCACAAATACATAGGCAAGATAATAATGGGAATGAAACTTAAGATTTGCAAACTGAAATAAATGTGACCACAATTTCAAATGTTTAATACAGGAATTCCAAATGAAATCGGGGACAAACCCGATTAAATAAGATAAGAACAGAAATAAAGATAACTACTAAAAGCTACTCGGCAAGCAGGGGTCTCCTGGGGGGGTTCTGGTTCTTCATAAGTATCATCTGTCCCCTCATAGGGACCATAATAAGTAGGGGCAAGGTCCTCATCATTGTCTAAATCAACAGATCCAGTCAGGAAAGGAGCAAAGTACACAGTGCACAACAATGTTAAACTAAATTTTTATGATAATTAAACATTGAATATCATGTTAAGGAAACTGCATAAAGAACGTTAATATTTCAGAGTCAAAACTATAAACCGGAATATGAGAAAACAGAAGTAAATTGAGCAGGAAATGAAGCTACAACAGTCAGCAAGAAATATAACATGACTAGAAACTATCTGTATGAAACTTGTGTTTGTTTTTTAGAATACCTTAGTTGGCATGTAGGGGTTTATAAGGCTAATCCGGGCCGTCATAAACGTCTATTATTCACGAATAATCGAGATCCGGCTGATGGACAGTCGTGTACCAACAGCTATTATTCACGGACAAGGGGAAGGGTCAACTACATGCCTTTCAGTATTCTCCCACCCGACATGATAACAAGACATGAATTCCAAATATTCAAGACATGAAAATATAGTATTCTTAACACTACGTATAATCAGCAAGAGTACTAAGTAATAACAGAAAATTAATTATCATAATATATAGATTTAACTTGAAGTGCAGGTACTTGCCTGTTGTTTGGATCTGATTAAATTAGGTTCTTGGGAGAAATTTCCACAGATGAGTCCAAAAGCTGAAACAGACATTACCATCATGCTCAGAAGATGTCAAATAGCTAGAAACGCCTGTCCTTGGGTCCAATTTGGAGACAAGGGCAAAAACGGCAGTTTCGGGCCAAAACGGGGTCCGCCGTTGGGGCCCGCTTTGCACCGAAAAACGTGTCCAGGTCAACGGTCTCCAAATTTACCAAACTTAGTGTCAACAGGTCAGGAACGCTGATACGAACCCAACGGAACTTCCAGATTTGAATTCCGATGAGCCGAACACAAAATCGCCCGTCGAGCGGGGCCTGTGGGGCCCACGACACGCGATTTCGTCAACGTTCTCAGAATCTAACTAAACTTAACCCACAGGACCAGCGTATCGCTACGAGTCCGATGGCGCAAGTTTCGGTCTCGATCTGACGAGTGTGCACGAAGTTAGGGCGAATTGCCGAAAAGACGGATACGGAGCGATGTTCGCGGATACGCGTTGATTCCGGTGTGCACGCACACCCGAATCAGCTTCCGCGAAATCTCACACGTCCGTATCGACGCTGCGCACGTATCTGTGAAGACCGCACGCGACCAAGTCATCCCGTTTGGCGGGGCGTACTCGGTTCCGGGGTGAAACAGGGTCTGGTTTTTCCTGTTTTTGAGATCGCGGGGGTGCGATCACCACAGGACGCGGTGTCCCGAACAGTTTGTCCGAACACCGAGGGGGTCATACAGGCTTCACAACGCAATTTACGAAACTGAAAACGGAGGTTACGAGGCAAAAGTTACACATACCTGAAGGGGACCCAAAAACAGGGTCGAAAATGTGTCCGTGTCGTGTCCGACACGGAATCTCAAATTAGGGGTTTAGGGTTTCTGTCGATGGCCGCCAGACGGCGGAGGTCGGCCGGAGATGCGCCGGAGGGGGCCGGGGAAGGTCAGCCGGGGCTGGGCGGAGCCGATGGACGGCGGCGCAGCGGGGAGGAGAGGCTGCCGGAGTCGGCTGCTCGCGTCTCCGGTCTGCTGCGGTCGACCTCGGGCTGCTGGCGGTGACCGAGGCGGTGGAGGAGGAGCAGAGGAGGGCGGTTGAGGCGAGCGGGAGGTGGCTCGCCGGCTGGAGGGTGGCCGGAGGAGACAGAAAAGGGGGCCGGCGTTAGGTTCCGGTCGGGGAAGTGTTTGGTCGGGGGGAGGAGGACCGGAGGAGAGGGCTATTTATGGGGGCTGGCTGGGGCGTCCGTGGCCGAGGTATCCGGCGGGGGAGGCGACGTGGAGGAGGGCGCGGCCGGCTCTCGCGGAGGGGGGAGGCAAAGTGGCCGTCGGTTACGGAGCGCGCGATTTCCGGCGGGCGTGGGAGTCGGGCACAGGGGCGACCGGGGTAATGGGTCGGGTCGAGGCGCGGATCCGGGTCGGCCCGACCCGCCCGACCCGCTATGGCAGTGGTTGGGCTGGGCTTAACGGGCTCGGCCCACTGGGCCGGGGCCGGGCCCAAAAACAGAATAAAAATCAAATAAAATAAATAATAATAATAATAATAATATTAAAAAATCAGTAATTAATTATTTAAATTAATTAATTTAGAAAAATGGTTTTTAGGCTTTTAAAAATAGGTCTGAGGCTCAATAAAATCCCAGAAAATTACCTTAAGTCCGGTTTTCTATTTTACACCCGAAAATGTTATTTTCATGATATTTTAATATTATTTATTGCCAATTAAAAATCATTTATTAATTGAAAACCTTGATTTTAATTACAGAAAATTCACAGAAAATTCCAGAAAATTGGGAAAAATCCAAGATTTAATAATTTGAGAAATTAGGGGGTTTACAACAAGGTATGGGACACTACGAGTTTTTGGTCATGCCATTTGGATTGACCAATGCTCCAGCTATCTTTTTGGACTTAATGAATTGAGTCTTCAACCAATATTTGGACCAATTCGTGGTCGTCTCATAGATGATATACTTGTCTATTCGAAGAGCCACGAGGAGCACGAGAAGCACCTGCGGGTTGTTCTAGAGACCTTGAGGAGAGAGGAGTTATATGCAAAGCTTAGTAAATGTGAGTTTTTCTTGGACAGAGTTTCATTTCTTGGGCATGTCATTACGGGAGATGGTATCTCTGTTGATCCAGAGAAAATCTTGGCAGTCGAGACATGGCATATTCCTAAATCAGAGGTGAGAAGTTTCCTTGGACATGCGGGATATTACCAACGATTCATGGAGAACTTCTCAAGGATAGCAGCACCTATGACTCGGTTGACTTGAAAGGATCAAGAGTTCATATGGACCGACGAGTGTCAAGCCGCTTTTGAAGAGTTGAAGAAGCGACTGACTACAGCACCAAGTATTGACTATTCCATCAGGATCATGAGGTTATAGTGATCTATAGTGACGCACCAGGAAAAGGCTTGTGATGCGTATTGATGCAGCATGACAAGGTGATTGCATATGCATCTAGACAGTTACGAGTACCATAAGAAGAATTATCCGACTCATGACTTAGAACTTGCAGTTGTTGTATTTTCTCTGAAGCTATGAAGACATTACTTATATGGGGAACGCATGAAGATCTATACAGACCACAAAAGCCTCAAGTACGTCTTCACGCAGAAGGAGTTAAATTATGAGGCAACGCCAATTGGCTTGAGTTGATGAAAGATTTCGAGATAGAGCTACATTATCACCCAGCAAGGCTAACGTCATGTAGCAGACGCGTTAAGCCGGAAACCAGCAGCTTACTTCTTGACAACACAGAGAGAATTATTGGAGGACTTGTAAGAGCTTGGCATTGAAGTGATATTATCCGGAGCAGATGGGACAATAGCCAACTTGTAAGTATAATCATCACTAGTAGAGAGGGTCAAGGCAGCTTTGCCTACAAATGCCAGATTCAGGAGATTGAAGGAAAGGACAGAGGCCGGAGAGCAGACAATGATTACGCATTTATGAAGATGGGATATTACAATGTGGTGATCGTCTATATGTTCCCAATAAAGAGATTCGACAAGATATGATGACAGAAGCTCATAGTTCGATATATTCTAATTATCCTGGAGGCACCAAGATGTATCGTGACTTACGACAATACTTTTGGTGGCATGGAATAAAGAGAGAGATAGCTCACTTTGTAGCTAAATGTCTGGTATGTCAGCAAGTAAAGGCGGAGTACCAGAGAACAGCAGGATATTGCAACCACTTCCGATTCCAGAGTAGAAGTGGGAGCATATCACTATGGACTTCGTCACGGGTTTTCCCAAGAATCCAAGTGGGAGAGATGCAGTATGGTAATAGTAGATCGACTCACCAAGTCAGCACATTTCTTACCTTTTAGAGTGTGTCAGTCTATAGAAACTCTTACCTTTTAGAGTGTGTCAGTCTATAGAAACTTTGGCTGACCTATACATGAGGCAGATCGTGAGATTGCACGGCATACCAGTCAATATTATATCAGATAGGGATTCGCATTTTATATCGCACTTTTGGAGGAGCATGCAAGAGAGTCTTGGAACTCGTCTGAAGTTTAGTACATCTTATCACCCGCAGACAGATGGGCAGTCAGAGCGTACTATTCAGATATTGGAGGATATGTTGAGGGCTTGTATGTTGGACTTTGGAGGATCATGGGAGGACCACCTACATCTTGTGGAGTTTTTTACAACAATAGCTATCAAGCGAGTATCCAGATGGCTCCATTTGAAGCATTGTATGGAAGAAAGTGTAGGTCTCCTGTATGTTGGAGTGACGTGGGAGAACGTCAGATTCTGGGACCAGAGTTGGTGGTCAACACCGTTGAGACAGTTAAGAAGATACAAGGACACTTGCGAGCAGCACAAGACAGGAAGAAGCACTGGACAGACCTTCATCGTCGTCCCTTGGAGTTTAAAGAGGGCGATCATGTCTTCTTGAGGATATCACCTACCAGAGGCATCATTCGATTCGGAGGATGTGACAAGTTGAGTCCAAGGTATATTGGACTATTTGACGTGCTGGAGAGAGTGGGAGAAGTGGCATATCAACTTGCGCTACCACCTTCACTTGAGGGAGTACATGACGTATTCCATGTGTCGCAGCTCAGGCGATATGTGGCAGACAGCAGTCATGTTCTCGACCATTCGGAGATCACCATTGGGCCGAGCTTGTCATACCAAGAGCAACCCGTGGAAATCCTTGATCGTCGAGAGAAAGTATTGAGGAACAAGTCTATTCCCTTGGTTCTCGTGGCATGGGAGCATGGCGCGCCTGGAGAATCAACTTGGGAGCGCGAGGACGACATGCACAAGAGTTTTCTAAACCTATTCGCAGACCAAGGTATAAAATTACTTTGTTAATTTATATCTTATACCATCCTGGACTTTCTATCATGGCTTAGTTTTAATTTCGAGGACAAAATTTTTATAAGTTGGGTAGAATGTAAAATCCCAAATTCTAAAAATCGTATTTATCTTTTTAATTAATTATTTAATTGATTTTTAGTAATTATTAGCTAATTAGAGGAAATAGAATTTATTTTTATTTTTATTTAGGTCTTTGTCAAATTAGGGGATTTATGGAGCAATTATAAATTTTCCCTAATTTATTCCATGTAGGAGACCCTGTGGACAGTTGATGGATTAATTGTATGCACTAAATAATTTTCTCTCGAATTATATATATATACATATATATATATATATATATATATATATATATATTATATATATATATATATATATATATATATATATATATATATATATATATAAGATTATTAAAAAGAATAATAGAAGAAAAAGAATAGAAAAAGAATTAGAATGAAATAAAAAGGAATAGAAAAAGAAAGAAATAAGAAAAAGATAAAAAAGAAATAAACTCTTAATGAATTACAAATCCCAAAACCCATATCCTTTCCCTACCCGGCCCGTTAAGGAAACTTAAGAAACAGCAGCAGCAGGCCGCAGCTTTCCCTCCCGCGCGGGGAAGTCCCCGACCCGCTCCCTCTTTTTCGACCTATATATATATGCTTCACAACCCCAAACCCTAACCCTAAAACCATCTTCCCATCTCGACCAGACCGCCGTCTCCAGCCGCAACTCACCGGAGAACCGCCGGAGTTCCTCCGCACGGCCGACCGCGACCCCGTGCACAACCCGCGACAGAAACTGAACTGCAGCGTACCTGTGTTCAAGCCCTGATTCCCGTGCCCTCACTCGACCAAACTCGACCCCGTCTTCACCGGTACATTCATGACTTAACCTCCTTCCATATATGTATGTTATTTGACCTCGAACAATGCGTAAACCTAGGCAAAAATAGCGACCAAGTTGGCAAAAAATGACAACTTTTGGGATCGCAGAAAACTGTGGTAACTACCTATATTCACGGATTCGTATCTCCCACCACAGAGATCCGAATTCAATTTTTCTTTTTGGTATGCGAAGACCACCTAACCTAGTTTATTTCCTGCTAAATACAATAATTTATCAACTGTTGTATGTTAAATTAAATTAGATGGAAAACTCAGAAAACCTACTTTTTCTTATTTCCAGAAACTTCGATACGGAGAGCGCCCCGCCAAACGGGACCGTCCCGTCGTGTACCAAAGGTGCGCACAGTATACCCAGACGTGTGGGCTTTCGCGGAGACTAATTTGGACGCGTGTGCGCGTCGAAATCAGCCCGTATCCGCGGAGATTTCCCGTATCGCAACTTTTTCAAAATCCTGCACCATTTAGTGTACGCTCGTCAGAATATGATAAAACTTATGCCACTGGACTCGTGGTATCGCACTGGTCCTGTGACCCAATTTTTATGCAATTCTGAGACAGTTGACCAAGCCGCCTATTGGCGGATCCCACGGTTGACTTTCTGGGCGAAATAGTGTTCGGCTCACCAGAATCCAAAATTGGACATACCGTTGAGTTCGTACTGACCTTTATAGTTTGTTTGACCTATAATTTATCCTATTTAGAGACCATTACCCCTGGCACGCTTTTCGGTGTAAGTTGGGCCACATGTGGACCCCACTTTGTGTCACGACCCGCACCCGGAAATTCGGACACGAGTGCGTGGGTACGTCCAGCCTACGCCGCAGAATCGGCGGTAGTACGCTGTCTAGGTCAAATCCAGATTTACTAACTAGCTCATTCACAACAACATGGGCAAGATAATAAGGAGAAAATGAAATTTAAGATTTGCAACTGGAAATAAATGTAACAACAGATTCAAATGTTTAAGTACAGAAATTCAATATTCGAATCGGGGACAAACCCGATTAAATGAGATAAAGAGCAAAACTAAGATAACTACTGCTAACTACTCGGCATGAGTAGCTTCCTGTGCGGGAACTGGCTCTGCAGCTGTATCACCTGCTGCCTCATAGGGGCCATAATAGGTGGGGGCAAGGTTCTCATCATCGCCTAAACAACAGATCCAGTCAGGAAAGGAGCAAAGTACACAGTGCACGACAAGATTAAACTAAATATGTTATGACAATTAAATATTGGATATCAGGTTGAGAAACAGCATTAGCAGAACATTATTATCTCAGAGTTAGCTGTAAACAGGAATATGAGAAACTGAAATAAATGAAACAGGAAATGAAACTACAATAGCCAGCAAGAAATATAACATGACTAGAACTATCTGTGTGAACTTGTGTTTGTTTTTAGAATACATAGTTGGCATGTAGGGGTTTATAAGGCTAATCCGGCCGTCATAAACGGCTATTAGACAATTCAATCGAGATCCGGCTGATGGACAGTCGTGTACCAACAGCTATTAGACAATCCAGGGGAAAGGGTAAACTACATGCCTTCTAGGTATTCTCCCACCCGACATGAAAAACAAGACAGGAACTACCAATATTCAAGACATGAAATTCAACATTTCTAACACTAGGTGTAAACATCAAGGGTACATGTATGGCAGGGAATTAATTATCACAATATATAAAGATTAACTTGAAGTGCAGGTACTTGCCTGTTGTTTGGATCTGATTAGTTAGGTTCTTGGGGGAAAAGTCCAGAGATGAGTCCAAAAGCTGAAATAGACATTACCATCATGCTCAGAAGGTGTCAAATAGCTAAAAACGCCTGTCCTTGGGTCCAATTTGGAGACAAGGGCAAAAACGACAGTTTCGGGTCAAAACGGGGTCCGCCGTTGGGCCCGCTTTGCACCGAAAAACGTGTCCAGGTCAACGGTCTCCAAATTCACCAAACTTAGTGTCAACAGGTCAGGAACGCTGATACAAACCCAACGGAACTTCCAGATTTGGATTCCGATGAGCCGAACACAAAATCGCCCGTCGAGCGGGGCCTGTGGGGCCCGCGACACGCGATTTCGTCAACGTTCTCAGAATCGAACCAAACTTGACCCACAGGACCAGCGTATCGCTACGAGTCCGATGGCGCAAGTTTCGTCTCGATCTGACGAGTGTACAAGAAGTTATGGTGAATTACAGAAATTGCGGATACGGGGCGATGTCCGCGGATACGCGTTGATTCCGGTGTGCACGCACACCCAAATCAGCTTCCGCGAAATCTCACACGTCCGTATCGACGCTGCGCACGTATCTGTGAAGACCGCACGCGACCAAGTCGTCCCGTTTGGCGGGACGGACTCAGTTCCGGGGTGAAACAGGGTCTGGTTTTTCCTGTTTTTGGATCGCGGTGCACGATCACCACAGGACGCGATGCCCCGAACAGTTTGTCCGGACACCGAGAGGGTCATACAGGCTTCACAACGCAATTTGCGGAATTGAAAACGGAGCTACGAGGCGAAAGTTACACATACCTGAAGGGGACCCAAAAAACAGGTTCGAGCCGTGTCCGACTCGTGTCGGACACGCGGGTGAATTAGGGTTAGGGTTAGGGCTGTCTCGCCGGACACGGCGGCTGAGGGCGGCCGTGCAGAGGCGGAGGGGGCCGGGGGCTTCGCGGGTGGCGCGCTGGGGACACGCGGCGGAGCTGGAGGCGGCGGCTCCGGCAGCGTGGCGACGCTGTGGCTGCTGCAGCGGCCGAGGAGAGGAGGAGGGAGGAGCGGCCGACGGAGCGCTGGGCTGGGCACGGCGGCTCTGGGCGGAGCGACGTCGGCGTAGGAGGCGGTGGTCGACGAGGCGCAGCGGCGGGGAGGCGTCGACGGCGGTGGGGGTTGAGGCGAATGGAGGCGGAGGAGTCGAGGGGTCTGGGCCCTTTATAGGGCGGAGGGCGGCCGAGTCAGCCGGAGAAGGCGGGCGGAGAGGGGAGCGTGGCGCGGGGAGCGCGGCGAGCGGGGCGCGGGGCGTGCGGCGCTGCGCGCGGCGGCCGGCGCGGGCTGCGGGCGACGTGGGCTGGGGGGGAAACAGTCGGCGGGTTAGCGGGCGGCTCGCGGGTCGGGCGGCGGTCAGACCCGACCCGACCCGGTTGGGAGTGGGCCGGCCTGCGGGCCTGGGTCGCGGGATTGGGCCGGGCCGCGGCCCAACGGGCCGGGCCAAAGAAAATAAATAAATAAATAAATAAATAAATAAATAAATAAATAATAGTAATAATAATAATAAAAACAGAATTAATTTAATTAATTAATTAAAATTAGTTTTTTTAGGCTTTTAAAAATAGGTCTGAGGCCCAGAAAAATCCAGAAAAATTGCCCTAAGTCCAGTTTTTTCATTTTACACCCAAAAATATTATTTTCATGATATTTTAATATTATTTATTGTCAATTAAAAATCATTTAGTAATTAAAAACCCTGATTTTAATTACAGAAAATTCCAGAAAATTCCAGAAAAATTGTGAAAAATCCCAATTTTAATATTTTTGAAAAATCAGGGGCTTACAATCTACCCAACTTATAAAAATTTCGTCCTCGAAATTTAAATTATGGCAGGGTTCTCTATGTCTACTCTCACTTGATTACAGTCTAACGACTTCTCTCAGGTGAACATTGCAGTCGCTACCCAACTTAGAATTCTACCCATATCCTCTAAGGTTGTACGACTAGTAAAGCTAGGTCCCAACTTAATAAATCATGATATTGAATCTTTAAGTCTGCAACACAAAACACATCACCTAGGGTATTGCCTTAGTCATAAAGGGTTATCATCAATTTGACCGGTCTGTGGGGTATGTCTAGCACTGCAATTCAACTTATCAAACACAGAATTTTGTCTTTCCGAGATGAGGGAAGACGAGGATTAATAATAAGGAGTTTAAGGGCGAGGTTGTAGAACAGGGGTATAGGGACCAAGGCGTTTAAGGAATTCTAAATAGGGATTGCCAGGCGGTTATGGATTGAGATTCTATTCTGGTAATGCTGATACGATATGCTCGGACGTATTTAGGGGACAAGTATACTAGTCAACTATATATCTCAATCCACGTAAAGTAGTTGTGCGATGTGCGAATCAAAATGCACTAAGGTTGATCAGACCGTAGTACACTGATTCTGAGTAGACACTTGCATTAGTGGGGTTGATCAGGCCTCAATAATACATGTGTCATGAACAAGCCCGATAAAGGGTAAGCTTGCAAAACTAGGCTATAAATAGCAGCATAAGTCAAGTTCAGCAAAATTAAGTGCGCTAGATGATGATGAAAAGGAGGTGCAAATTATTGAAGTTCACAAAACACATATAAGCACAATAGCAAAAGCCTCTAAAAACTCTACAGTTATCAAAATTAAAAGCATACTAGGTTATTTTAGCAAGTTCAAAAATTATTAGGTTGGGGCTAAGGTCACGAACCAATAGGCACGAAAACAATACTAGAAAAGATATCTACGAATCACTTACGCGCATTAGCTGCTTCCAAAGTTTGCGCGTTCTCCACGGTCATCACGTAAGCTTGTCCGCGTCCTTGAGCAGTGGGGCAGTCCCTCACTCGATGTTCTGCTGAGCCACAAAGTAGACAAACACCTAGCCTCTTTCTGCAAACTTGCCAAGTATGGCCTGGTCTATGACAATAGTTACAAGCAGCAGCTTGTTGGTTCTGTCCCTGGGCCTGGTGTTGGGGTGCTGGAGCTCGAGGGAGAGGACGCTGGGTTTGCTGCGGGGACCCCTGTTGTTGTTGTTGAAATGGGCGTTTGTTGGGTCCCGCATTTCCGGTATCTCTCTCTCGCTTTAGCTTATGTCCCATGTCTCTCTCAACGCCTTGTGCCACGCTCAGGATTTCCTCATAGGTGCGAGCTCGGCTGGTGGTGACAGCAAGGCGGATATCCGGAGATAGCCCCTTCTTGAATCTACGGGCTCTGTCCTCCGGGGTACGAACCATGTACTCCGCAAAGTGGCTTAACCTGCTAAATTCAGCAGTATACTCATCTACAGATAGGTTACCTTGTTCCAGTCTCTCGAATTGGCTTTCGAGAGCTTCCCGAGCCACTTCGGGGTAGAATTTCTCCTTGAATAGTCTCTTAAAATCTTCCCAGGTGAGGTCAGGAGCTGATAGTTGGGGTTCATCTCTGAACCAGGTTCGAGCTATGTCGAACAGTTGCAGGCTTGCAGACTCTACTTTGAGATCATCAGGGACCCGAGCAGTCTTCAGGAGTCGCTCTACGTTCTCTATCCATTCATCGGCATAGAGAATGCCCTCAGTTCCGTAAAATTCTAGGGGTCTTAGATTCTTGAAGTCTTTGGCACTTCCTGGCCTCTTTTGTGGCGACTCTTGGGACTTAATAGCTTCTGAGAGGCTGGTCCGCAGAAGTGCAGTCTGTTCTTTCTGGGATTCCACTAGTCCCTGGAACACTCCGAGTAGCTGTGCCCCATCTAGAGTAACTGCCGGAACAGATGGAGGCGGCGGGAGTGCAAGAGTTTCGGGCACATTCTGCTCAGCTGGTTCTGATGTGCCTCCTACTGTGTTCCTTGTCTGGACCATTCTGAAAGATTAAGGGGTAGGAGAATCAAAATAGAATACTTGGAAATCAAAGGCGATAGGAAAATTGAGCAGAAATGATACCAAGAATTGAAATAAGGACCCTATACTGTGAATGAGCTTTTCCCTAGAATCCTCAATCTTATTGCAGGCATGTTCGGTCCCTAAGTTGAAACCGAACAATTTAGTCGTTAGACCTGCATGGGCCACCATAAAAACGTGTCACGACCCGCACCCGGAAATTTGGGCACGAGTGCGTGGGTACGTCCAGCCTACGCCGCAGAATCGGCGGTAGTACGCTGTCTAGGTCAAATCCAGATTTACTAACTAGCTCATTCACAACAACATGGGCAAGATAATAAGGAGAAAATGAAATTTAAGATTTGCAACTGGAAATAAATGTAACAACAGATTCAAATGTTTAAGTACAGAAATTCAATATTCGAATCGGGGACAAACCCGATTAAATGAGATAAAGAGCAAAACTAAGATAACTACTGCTAACTACTCGGCAGGAGTAGCTTCCTGTGCGGGAACTGGCTCTGCAGCTGTATCACCTGCTGCCTCATAGGGGCCATAATAGGTGGGGGCAAGGTTCTCATCATCGCCTAAACAACAGATCCAGTCAGGAAAGGAGCAAAGTACACAGTGCACGACAAGATTAAACTAAATATGTTATGACAATTAAATATTGGATATCAGGTTGAGAAACAGCATTAGCAGAACATTATTATCTCAGAGTTAGCTGTAAACAGGAATATGAGAAACTGAAATAAATGAAACAGGAAATGAAACTACAATAGCCAGCAAGAAATATAACATGACTAGAACTATCTGTGTGAACTTGTGTTTGTTTTTAGAATACATAGTTGGCATGTAGGGGTTTATAAGGCTAATCCGGCCGTCATAAACGGCTATTAGACAATTCAATCGAGATCCGGCTGATGGACAGTCGTGTACCAACAGCTATTAGACAATCCAGGGGAAAGGGTAAACTACATGCCTTCTAGGTATTCTCCCACCCGACATGAAAAACAAGACAGGAACTACCAATATTCAAGACATGAAATTCAACATTTCTAACACTAGGTGTAAACATCAAGGGTACATGTATGGCAGGGAATTAATTATCACAATATATAAAGATTAACTTGAAGTGCAGGTACTTGCCTGTTGTTTGGATCTGATTAGTTAGGTTCTTGGGGGAAAAGTCCAGAGATGAGTCCAAAAGCTGAAATAGACATTACCATCATGCTCAGAAGGTGTCAAATAGCTAAAAACGCCTGTCCTTGGGTCCAATTTGGAGACAAGGGCAAAAACGACAGTTTCGGGTCAAAACGGGGTCCGCCGTTGGGCCCGCTTTGCACCGAAAAACGTGTCCAGGTCAACGGTCTCCAAATTCACCAAACTTAGTGTCAACAGGTCAGGAACGCTGATACGAACCCAACGGAACTTCCAGATTTGGATTCCGATGAGCCGAACACAAAATCGCCCGTCGAGCAGGGCCTGTGGGGCCCGCGACACGCGATTTCGTCAACGTTCTCAGAATCGAACCAAACTTGACCCACAGGACCAGCGTATCGCTATGAGTCCGATGGCGCAAGTTTCGTCTCGATCTGACGAGTGTACAAGAAGTTATGGTGAATTACAGAAATTGCGGATACGGGGCGATGTTCGCGGATACGCGTTGATTCCGGTGTGCACGCACACCCAAATCAGCTTCCGCGAAATCTCACACGTCCGTATCGACGCTGCGCACGTATCTGTGAAGACCGCACGCGACCAAGTCGTCCCGTTTGGCGGGACGGACTCAGTTCCGGGGTGAAACAGGGTCTGGTTTTTCCTGTTTTTGGATCGCGGTGCACGATCACCACAGGACGCGATGCCCCGAACAGTTTATCCGGACACCGAGAGGGTCATACAGGCTTCACAACGCAATTTGCGGAATTGAAAACGGAGCTACGAGGCGAAAGTTACACATACCTGAAGGGGACCCGAAAAACAGGTTCTAGCCGTGTCCGACTCGTGTCGGACACGCGGGTGAATTAGGGTTATGGTTAGGGCTGTCTCGCCGGACACGGCGGCTGAGGGCGGCCGTGCAGAGGCGGAGGGGGCCGGGGGCTTCGCGGCGGCGCGCTGGGGACACGCGGCGGAGCTGGAGGCGGCGGCTCCGGCAGCGTGGCGACGCTGTGGCTGCTGCAGCGGCCGAGGAGAGGAGGAGGGAGGAGCGGCCGACGGAGCGCTGGGCTGGGCACGGCGGCTCTGGGCGGAGCGACGTCGGCGTAGGAGGCGGTGGTCGACGAGGCGCAGCGGCGGGGAGGCGTCGACGGCGGTGGGGGTTGAGGCGAATGGAGGCGGAGGAGTCGAGGGGTCTGGGCCCTTTATAGGGCGGAGGGCGGCCGAGTCAGCCGGAGAAGGCGGGCGGAGAGGGGAGCGTGGCGCGGGGAGCGCGGCGAGCGGGGCGCGGGGCGTGCGGCGCTGCGCGCGGCGGCCGGCGCGGGCTGCGGGCGACGTGGGCTGGGGGGGAAACTGTCGGCGGGTTAGCGGGCGGCTCGCGGGTCGGGCGGCGGTCAGACCCGACCCGACCCGGTTGGGAGTGGGCCGGCCTGCGGGCCTGGGTCGCGGGATTGGGCCGGGCCGCGGCCCAACGGGCCGGGCCAAAGAAAATAAATAAATAAATAAATAAATAAATAAATAAATAATAATAATAATAATAATAAAAACAGAATTAATTTAATTAATTAATTAAAATTAGTTTTTTTAGGCTTTTAAAAATAGGTCTGAGGCCCAGAAAAATCCAGAAAAATTGCCCTAAGTCCAGTTTTTTCATTTTACACCCAAAAATGTTATTTTCATGATATTTTAATATTATTTATTGTCAATTAAAAATCATTTAGTAATTAAAAACCCTGATTTTAATTACAGAAAATTTCCAGAAAATTCCAGAAAAATTGTGAAAAATCCCAATTTTAATATTTTTGAAAAATCAGGGGCTTACACTTTGATCCGAAATTATCGTTTTGTCCCTGTGTCCAAATTGGACGAAAGGGTAGTGATTTTTAGCTATATTGCTGATTTCGGAAATATTGGTGATGTCTATTTCAGCATCCGGCGACGTTTGTTCGGAGCCATTAGTTTCTAATTCCGTGTCCTTGACATTTGGACACTTACACCATACAGATTTTTTGCCCTGCAAGTATACTTTGCCATTGTACTTTGTTTACATTTTATATGATGCATGCATATTTTATTTCTGCTTAATTAATTCATATATTTTTAACTGCTATATAAATTGCGCGTCCAAAGAAACTTGGGTGCAACGACGGTGTCGTCGTGTTCTGTTTTTATTTATGTATATGCATTGGACCTACTTTATAAGACCACCCCATTATCATGAGGCATCTTATGTTTTATTGGCCATGACACTATTCTTACACGAGTGTGAGTCAGATATAGGACACAGACTTGCGTATTCGGCTGGCCACTAATACGTATAGGTCGTGCGACATATAGGGATAATTGCCGATAGAAACTTTGCATGCTAGTAGACCTAGCAGTTATTAGAGGTATTATCGTGTCATGGATGTGACATGCTTAGAGCATAGGGTGGGGAGAACAATAAGTAAAGCGTTTGGGCTCCTTTGCACTTTCCTTTGTTCGCCTGGACGCTCCGCCAGAGCGGCGGATGGTGATGATCCCATATGTTACTGGCGGCCTCTATCGTTCAAAAGACGACATGCTTTTAGGCCCCTGGATCTCCAAGAGAACCATGCCAATCCCATTTATGGCCAAATAGCCCACGTGTTGGAAAGTTGTTCTCAAAAAAGCATTCACTTAGACGGTTAGGCGACCCCTTTGGATGTTTATATTTTAGTACTTTATTGGCATGTTTATATGTATCTTGTTACGTCCCTCTGAGTACCTGGTACCTTTCCAGATATAGACTAGCAAGAGTATCCGTAGGAGTACGGACCTAGACCTGACGCTACTTATCAGACTGAGAAGGTCTTACCTTCGGAGTATCTTTGATCCATTTCAGCTATTAGAGATTATGTTGCTATTCTTTTAGACACATTTATTCTTATATTAGAGTTGATTCTCTTCTCTCTTTTAGTAGTTTAGTATAGTCGATTTACAGTGGATTTGTTTCCATCTGACTATCATACTTTGATATTCATCCTTGATATTCAGTTTTTTTCTTCTATTTATCTATTATTTGTGCTGTGGATGAGATATAGATTGCATGTGACTTGTTGTGACAGTATATTACCACTGGTGGATTGGATATTCATGTACAGCGTACGTGTGTATATGGTTTCCATATATTGGAGTTCATATAGATACGGCTGGCGTGTTACGTATTCCTAGTCCTACGTATTTTGGGACTGGGGCGTGACAGAGATCCATCCACTCAAAAAAGCAATCAAGCATATCAGCACGCCTCGAGGTTCAAGCGAGACGACATTCCACCACCGCCGTAGTTTACTCCACCAATGCCCGTTTTTCCACCAGGACAGGCTATGGACGGACAACAGATATTTCAAATATTCTACACAATGATGCAATCCCAACAGCAGGTTCATCAAGAAGCTCAGTGTCACGAGGCAGAGAACTTAAGGAACAGCCTAGTAACCACACTGGAGCAGGCGAACCCACCAGCTAGGCAACCATCTACGGGATCTGTCACTGATTTTCGTCAGCTGAAGCCCCATATCTTTTCTGGCAAGGAGGAGCCCACTGAAGTTCATGAGTGGCTCACAAACACTCAACACTAGTTAGAAGCAGCTGAGCTTCCGAGGGAGCATTGGATGACTGTCGTCAGGATGCAATTAACGGGCAATGTACGTCATTGGTGGCTATCTGAGGAGAGATGGCTCGGACTAAATCGAGTCACTTGGGAGAAATTCTCTAGACTCTTCCAGGAGATGTATATTCCAGCCATTGCCAGAGCAGAACTTAAAGATAAGTTTAACTGCCTTATTCAAGGCAACATGATGGTAGAAGAGTACAATGCAGAGTTCATTCGTTTGAGTCGCTTCGCCCTACTTGATTTTGACAGAAGAGAAAAAGACAGAGAAGTTCTTCGACGGACTTAGCTTTGAGCTACAGAGATTGATCGGATCCGTTGCACCTACTTCATACACGAACATCCTTGCTGCATCACGACGCATGTAGCGTATCACCAGGAGAGAGTCTAGCCTAAAACGGTCGTTCACATCAGCACCAGCTAGAGCACCACACGGGAAGTCTGCAAAGCGACCCTAGAGGAATTTACTACAGAGAGCAGCATCAAGAGCACCATCCCTTCCTACTTGTTACTACTGTGGCAAGGTAGGCCATATTGAGAGGGAGTGCAGACGCAAGTTGGGACAATGCTTGATTTGCAGATCCAACCAACATCCAGCTAAAGACTGCCCTGAGCGTCGAGAAGGAGCACCGATGGTAGATCGACCAGCTTTACCAGCACCGAGATCAGTCCAACAGCCACCTAGGCCAGATTATCCAGTATTAGGAGCACCACAGACGGGAGTGGGAGGAGTCAGACCACCAGCTCCAGGAGGGTATCAACCGAGGCCACCTTTGGCACCACAAGCAGCACTATTCTAGCAAGCTCGGCAGCAGAGAGGACCAGCTCAGGGACAAGGACAGGCATTTGTGTTGGCTATTGAAGAGGAAGCTACTGCATGAGAGGTCATAGCAGGTACTATATTAGTAGTTTTATTACCTGCTGTAGCTTTATTCGATTCAGGAGGATCGCATTCATTTATAGCTGCTAGCTTCATAGCCACACATAGAGTAGCTACCGCACCCCTTTCGAAGACTATGAGAATTCTTACGGAAGACGAAATTATCCTAGTTAGTGACATTTATAGATCTTGTTCGATGGTAGTCTGTGGGAGAGAGATGTGAGCTCAATTCTTGATTTTTCCATGCCGGATTATCATGTTGTATTTTGTATGGACTGGATGAGTCAGTACCATGCGACTCTAGATTCCCGGCTTGGTCAGGTTATATTTAGACCACCTGGACATCCGGAGTTTGAGTTTCTTCGGGGAGCCAAAGAGCAAGGAGTTTAGCCTACACTTAAGGCACTCTCAGCAGAAGGGGAGCCCGAGTACCTAAAGGTTGTATCTGAGTTTATGGATGTATTTTTCGATGATCTTCCAAGCTTACCAGATGATCGAGAAATAGAATTCACAATAGACTTGACTCCATGAGCGGAGCCTATCACTTTATCAGTGTACCAGCTAGCACCTAAGAAGTTGGTGGAATTAAAGAAGCAATTTGATGATCTTCTGGAGAAGGGTTTTATTCGGCCCATTGTTTCACCATGGCGAGCACCCATACTATTTTTGCCGAAGAAGGATGGGACGGTACGCCTGTGTATTGACTACAGGACACTGAACGTTGTAACCATCAAGAACCGGTATCCCTTGCCACGCATTGATGATCTATTTGATCAGTTTAGTGGTGCTAGTGTATTCTCAAAGATCGATCTTAGATCCAATTATCATCAAATTAGAGTGCGGAAAGAGGATATACCGAAGACATCCTTCAGGACCAAGTATGAACACTATGAGTTCTTAGTTATGTCGTTTGGTTTAACCAACTCGTCAGCTGTGTTAATGAGTTTGATGAACAGAGTTTTTCATCAGTACTTGGACAAGTTCATGGTTGTGTTTATTGATGACATCTTGATATATTCCAAGAGCCACGCAGAGCACGAAGAGTATCTCAGAATCGTGCTAGAGAAACTGAGATAGGAGAAGCTGTACGCCAAACTCAGAAAATGTGAGTTTTATCTGAAAAGGGTGCCTTTCCCGGGACATATCATCTTGGGGGAAGGACTATCAGTTGATCCAGAGAAAGTTGCTGCAATAGAAACTTGGCCTACACCTACATCAGTTGCGGAAGTGAGAAGTTTTCTCGGACTTGCTGGATACTATCGGAGGTTCGTGGAGAATTTCTCAAGGATTACGGAGCCTATGACGCGGTTGACACGTAAGGACTAGGAGTTTGCATGGACGAAAGATTATCAGAAGGCCTTTGAGGAGTTGAAGAGGCGATTGATGACATAACCGGTCTTGACTCTTCCTTCAGGATCGGGAGGATTCATTGTTTATAGTGATGCGTTAGGCAGTGGACTAAGATGTGTTTTGATACAACATGACAAAGTTATCGCTTATACATTGAGACAGCTGAAGGTTCATGAGAAGAACTACCAGAAGCACGATCTTGAGCTAGCTACAGTAATATTTGCATTAAAGATATGGAGGCACTATCTTTATGGAGAGAATATGGAAATCTTTACTGATCACAAAAGTCTGAAGTATGTCTATACTCAGAAAGAGCTCAATATGAGACAGAGAAGTTGGTTAGAGTTGATGGTCAATTTTGATATAGATTTGCAGTACTATCCGGGCAAGACGAATATCGTAGCAGACGCACTCAGCAGGAAGCCCACAACTTATTTTTTGACGATGCAGCCCTAGCTATTAGAGGATCTACAGGAGCTAAAAATAGAGGTTATTTTGCTAAGGCAGAATGGATTGTTGGCGAATCTTGAAGTTAAGTTATCACTAGTGGAGAGGATTAATGTGGCATTACCCACATATGCTAGGTTCTAGAGACTTAAAGAGAAGACGGAAGCCGGCATGCAGACGAGACTTCGAATCCATGAGGACAGAACGTTAAGATGTGAAAATCGCCTATATATTTTGAATGGAGAGTTGAGACATGAGTTGATATCTGAAGCACATAGCTCCATGTACTCTATTCATCCGGAAGGTACGAAGATGTACCGAGATTTAAGGTAGTACTATTGGTGGTATGGGATGAAGAGAGAGATTGCATAATTTGTAGCAAAATATTTGGTCTGTCAGCAAGTTAAGGCCGAGCATCAGAGAACCGCTGGTATGTTACAGCACTTCCCATACCCGAATGGAAGTGGGAATATATCACTATGGATTTTGTTACAGGATTTCCAAAAAGCCCCAGTAGGAAGGATGCAGTCTGGGTTATTGTGGATCGACTCACCAAATCGACATATTTTTTGCCGTTCAGAGTTGGACAGTCCACGGAGATTCTAGCCGACATGTATATACGACAGATCGTATGGTTATATCGAGTACCGGTTAGTATTGTGTCTGATCGAAACTTAAAACTCACATCCCATTTTTGGCGAAGCATGCATGAGAGTATTGGCACCCGACTCAAGTTCAGTACTGCTTACCATCCACAAACAGACAGTCAGTCGGAGTGCACGATTCAGATCCTGGAAGATATACTAAGGTCGTGTATGTTAGACTTCAGAGGGTCTTGGGAAGGCCATTTGCACCTGGTGGAGTTCTCTTACAATAACAGCTTTCAGGCGAGCATCCAGATGGCACCTTTCGAGGCGCTGTACGGCAGGAAGTGCATGTCACCGATATGTTGGAGTGACGTTGGTGAATGTCAGATACTCGGTCCAAAGTTAGTGATGTTGACAGTTGAGAAGGTAAAGCAAATTCAGAGTCATCTTCGTACAGCTCAGGACAGACAAAAGTATTGGACTGACACACACCACCGACCTTTGGAGTTCAAGAAAGGAGAACATATATTCTTGAGGATCTCACCTACTCGAGGTACTATTCAATTCGGGAGCAGAGGCAAGCTAAGCCCGAGGTACATTGGGCCATTTGATATTTTGGAGTGTATTGGTGAGGTGGCGTATCGTCTTGCATTACCCCCATCTCTAGAGGGAGTGCATGATATATTCCACGTATCACAACTGAGGAGGTACGTGACTGACCCAAGTCACGTAGTCGATCATTCTGAGATTTTAGTAGGACCTAGCTTGAGGTATGAAGAGCAGCCAGTTGGGATACTTGACATTAGTGAGAAGATATTACGGGGTCAGACGATTAGTTTGGTCCGGGTAGCTTGGAAACATCACTCCCCCAGCGAATCTACTTAGGAATGAGAGGATATCATACGCCAGCGTTATCCTCACCTATTCGAAGGTGCATGTATGACCTAAGAACTACCTATAGGTTACAATAATTATTTTTAGATTCCTTAGTAGTTAATTTGTAATTACGAGGTAGCAATTCTTTTAAGTGGGTAGATTATAAACACCCTGATTTTTAGAATTTAATTTAAATTTTTTATCAATTATTATTGTGGAATATTTTATTATTTTTAGTTAATTATAATAAATGTTCTTCATGGATTTATAATTTTTTATTTTAAATTAATTATTTAAATAGTGCAAAAATTATATTTTTGGGTGTATAATTAATAATATAGTATTGTGTAATTTTTCTGGAATTTATTAGTCTTAAAAACTATTTTTACGACCTATATATACTAAACCAACCTAAACCAACCCAAACCAAACTGAACCAAACCGAACCAAATCAACCAAACCCATACAAAATTGGACCCTGATCTTACCTGACCCATACCCGCAGAACCAAAATCTGACCCGCCCTTTCACCTTCAAAAACTTCCCCCGACTCCTCCCTTCCCCTCCCCCAAAATCGCCGTCGACCGACCACTTCCCCTCCCCGTAACCGCCCACCCTCCATCCTATAAAACCCCCAGCATAGCCGACCCTCACCACCCACAACTCCTCTCCTATTTTCGACCTTCGCCGCCGTCGTCAGCTGCCGGACCGCCGCGGGCCACCGCCGCAAAGTAGCCGCCGTCCAACATCCCGAGCAGCAGTAACGAGGTACTCTACTTCCCACTCTCGTATCTTCCTTCATATTAATCCAAATATTGACCCGTCAAATCCTATGCGAAGACCACATGACCCTCTTGAACCCTGTATAATTAGTTCTGGGTATCGTATCATGTGTCGTTCGTAATTCGCGACGCAAAACAGGAAAAAATGACCCAAATTATAGTTCAGAAAACTGTCCCAAACACCCATGTTTATGGCCATTTTTCTTCCAACCTAGTTAATATTTTTAAATTTTACTTGAACAGTAATTTAGACAACATAACCAAGATTTAATCCCTTAAATTAGTTTATTTTAATTTGTTGTATGCTATGATTTATTCGGGGTTAAAGTTGACCAATAACTTGGTTTTCTAAAACCAAAATTTTCTGAAACGGGGTACGTCCCACTAAATGAGGCAACTTTGTAGTGTATGAATTACACAAAAAGGCACGTATTGTTAACATGGACGTGTAGAATTTTACAGAAGTTGATTTGGATGTGCGTGCACACCGTAATCAACACGTATTCGTCGAAAAGCCCCGTATTGGCATGTTTTGACACTCGTCATAATTTTGTGTGTGCTTGTCGTTTCGCAATACAACTTATGCCATAGGATTTATAGCATTACATTGGTCATGTGACCCAAGTTTGGTTCGATTCTAAAAACGTTGACGAAACCCCTTTTTCGTAGGCTCCACGGTTCCATTTGATGGGCAATTTCGTGACGGGCTCATCGCAATCCAGTTCTAGATGTTCCATTGGGTTTGTATCATCATTCTAGACACGTAGACACTAAGTTTGATGAATTTGGAGAACTTTGTCTCTGGCACATTTTTTGGTGCGAAGTAGGCCACGTGTGGACCCCGCTTTGACCAAAAACTGTCAATTTTGTCCCTGTGTCCAAATTGGACTTATGGGTAGTCAATCCTTACTATTTCATGTATTCTGAGAGAGATGGTAATATTTTTTTAGCGTCCAGAGGCATACCTAAAGATTTTACTTTTACAGGAGCAATTGAAGAAGTTCAGAACCCAAGCAAGTGTACCTTGCCAAACTTGCAGTAGTTCCTTTGATATTATTTGTTTGAGTTATTTTTTGTGATGTACCTGTTCAACCTAGGACCATGAGACGTTGCTTAGCATCCGAACAAGATTTGGGTGTCGACGCTGTACGCGGAGTCGTGTAACGTCACTTAGAGAGTTGATACCACGAGCCTATATTTTTACGTGCTTGCTTTACCAAGTACGTCATACCATAGGGCACTTGACACTATTCATGTGACAAAATCTTTTCAGAGTTATTCATGGTGATTCTATATAGGCTACAGGATTAGCAACATAAGACTTGTATATACATAAATATTATTATGACTCGCTATACTAGCTAGAGGTCATGATCTTGCGTGTTATAGACATGAGACGTCGTGGACATGAGATGTGTGATTACATTGGGTGGGGAGAGACACACAGGCTACAGGCTGATTATATACATATATACTTATTATTGAGGTGCTTTAGTCTCTGTTCTAAAGCTTGGCCCATTACGTGATATTACTGCTACCGGCTCCTTGACACAGAGCTTGTAGTGGTCTCAACATGAGTACTAGTGATGCTCTCATTTGTATTTCACATAGCTGGTTACATAGCTTGCCCTGAGGATCTAGTTTTATATACTTTATTTTATTTGGCTTGAGTTATTCTTTTACCTTGCTTTGTCCCCTGAGCACATGGATCCGGATTATGTCCCCAGGTACAGCAGATGAGGAATACCCCAAGATATACGGGACAGGAGCTGACGCTGGAGCAGTACTGGCACCAGAGGACGAGGTTCTGCCAGAGGATTTCTCCTGAGTATTCTGTTACATACTCAGTTATTTCTGATTCCAGTTATTTTATATCATGACTCTTGAATTTATGTATTATCGGGTTGTTCCCCAAAATATTTTTTTATTGGACTTGTTGATGGACTATATTTTTTAACCTATTATTAGTCTATCATATTGAATACTATTTACTTTCTGTGGATGAGATTAGAATTAGACCGTGACATGTATCGTAGACCGTTGTACAGCTTAAGTGTACTCTAACGGGTCCATTAAATTGGGCTTGTCCATTGGAGTTGTGCTGCTGGCTATTGCCACGTGGCTAGTCCCTTGGTATTTTGGACTAGGACGTGACACTAGTGAGCGTATGAGACTTCTGTTTTGTCTTGTGTAAATGGTGTACCCCCGAGTTCTATCAAACGCCTGGTGGGATGAAGGATTCTTCTATTCTCCCCCCTCATGTGCCACTAGAGATGTCTCGAGTGTATTTCACATAGATGGTTTAGTTGCCCTATTTATTGTTTACTGCTTTACTTTTATGCATATCAATTTTTTGTGTACTTGTTATGTCCCTTTGAGGACCTGCCATCCTTTCCAGATCCGGATAAGCACTTGTACCCAACGGACTACAGAGTTGGAGATTTTGCTGACCAGAACCTTGAGGTGGAGCCACATGAGTTCCTTGAGCGTCGTGGATGATAGTATGATAGTTGCATGGTGTCGTGGGCGTCCTTATCTAGTTAGCGGACTCCCGGACTATTTTATTATTGTCTAGTTGTACTTCTTTTAGTATTCTTTCATACTTTATTTTCGTGGATTATTCTCTATTAGACTTTGTTTTATAGTTGGATTATGAGACTTTATCTATTCATTCAATTTCCTATTCTGTGATATTTGTGGATGCGACTAGATTATTATCTGCCTGTGATTTTGTGTCTTAGTTATTTTTTACAGTGTACTACGACTGGTTAGATCCATTAAATTGGGTTCCTATACTTGTTCGTATAGCTGGCATGTGTACGTATACCTGGTCCTACGTATTTTGGGACTAGGGCGTGACACAACAGATTTGAAATGACTGAAATAATTATGCCACCATTTAGTGACTTTACCCGTCTGAAATACCTGCACAAATCTTACCATGACCTTCCATTCCCAGAAGACATAGTTATCTTGCACAGTTTAAATATACATAAGGTCACTGGCATCACAAGACATATTTGACGATTTTATAGTCTCTGAGCGGAGATAGGGTGCAAAGCAGGTAGCGGGCCCCGCTGCACGCACATTCTGTCCGATTCAAACAACTATCCAAATGTTTCGTCCGGATCGGATTAGTCCTAGTGCCCCAGTGACCGTCCGAAACTGAAAGGCTTGTGCATAAGTTGTTCGTGACCATATGACGTCTCAATACTAGGTTATCATACAAGCATTTCAAGGCATTAAATTGAGCATAACTACTTAGCACATTGCGAAGGCATAGTCTATTTGTTCAAGAGATCACATTGCAAAATATGTACTATACATTAAAACAATTATAGATGAATAAATTCTAGCTACAACTGAAACATAAGATAGATATATGCATAACAGACAAGCACGCAATAATAAGATCACACGGTGAAGTGGTATGACAAGCATAAGTGTTCCAAGTTTACTTCTTCTTATTTTGACTTAGTTATTATTAATATGGTATCATTGATCGGAATGCACAAACGATTCCGATTGTTAAGAGTGAAGACTTGGAAGAGGAGAGCTAATCGAAAGTAAGGCCACTCACATGTTGGTGAATCAGAGGAGAGAAAAAGGAGGTCTTCAAGACTCTGCTTGCGTGTCGCTTACACGATCGCCTGCACGTACCAACAGATGTCAATATCTCCTACCTCAGTCTCCTAGAGTTCTATACGAAATACAAAGTTCAAAGAACTAAGACAATAAAATCCATCGAAACCGTTCAAGAAAATACAAGTCACAAAACCTATAAGAAAGCACCCAAGCGGCATCGAAAACGGGCAAAAAAACTAACACAGCGGAAAGGCCCCTCGCGACTCTGCCGCCGACTCCTTCCTTGAGGCACGATCCGCTGAATGTGGGACTTGATTCCAAAGAAACCAATCCATAACGAGGAAAGGATCTTGATTCAATCTGTCCCGATCGAATGATACCAAGTATTTCTTAGCCGCGCTCCCCGAACAGGGAGAACGGGGCACTACAGGGTAGACAACAGTTATAGATGCATGTAGCTAACCCGCTACAAGCCCTCCCGACATACCCTTGCTAGGCCATTAACATGCCTATCCATATTGTTCTGCCTGGGATGGATCGGTCCCACTACCGAGGCGACCGTCCGTAGGAACCCTACACCTTGTGCACAAGTTGTCCATGACCATGCAAGTCTCTTATCTTAATCTTATTCTGGTTATCTTATCTCTTGATCTGCATAAGCGACGATGGTTGTAGACGCATGAACGAACCCGCTATAAGCTATCCCAAATAAACGACGATGATTGTAGATGCAAGAATGAACCCTCTACAAGGGATCCCGAACCATGATTCTTGTTTTCGTTACTTATCATATTGCAGTTCCCTAGTCCAGGCACTACCTTGGTGACCTACCGGTCCCGAAGCCTTTGCATGTTTTCCAGTACTTGGCTCGAAAATGACTATTTTGATAGTCTTCAAGTCTCAAGTGAGTGAACCATGTTACGTGAAGCATGCATTACTTGGCTTGAATCGTGGCATGTTCTATGTGACGAGCATTACATACATGACTTGATAGCATAATAAAATATATATGCTAGCATAAGAGGCTATAATTTATACAAACATGAATTGCATAAGGAAATCTATTAACAAATTATAAAACGGCAAGGCGAGCATGCATTTCGTTCAACCGGTTACTTCCATATTCTAAGCAAGTAGTGAAGATGTGATTATTCTCTTAGGTAGGTTGGTTCAACTCTTTTATTAGCATGCAACAGGTTATTCCCTAGAGATTAACATATATCGTCCATATTTTAGCTATGCAGGCTAAGTAAAGACAGGTTCATCGGATCCACCCACCTTAGCGATGAATCGCATCGGGCGAGTGAAACTCCGAGCACGTCTTGAAAAGTCTAAATTTGAACTTCTTCTGAAGAGCAAAGTCTAAATACCTTTGCATCAAGCGAGTTATCTCGTCGTGCTAGGCGGGACAGGTCGTTGCACTTGTGCCATTTGAATCGGCTCTCCAAGTTGAGGGGAGCGGATCGTTACAGGCCCGACCTGGCCTGGTTCAAAAATCTGTCCGAACCGGTAAAGATTGCGTAGCCCTGTCAACCCGGTCCAGACCGACCCTGTCCGCCGACCCTGGTTAGTCCCGGTTGTCATGCCCCGGTCCCGCCCGGGCCGCCGCTCCGCCCTGCCCCGCGCCCGTGCGGCCGGGAATTAACGAACCGGACACGTATCACCGTACCTCGGCGCGCCGGAAGCGAATCACCGTGCCCGTCCCGCGGGTGCGAGGGAGGAAGGGAGCCAAGCGAATGGCCCGTTCGAGCTTTCGGGGGATGTGATGCCGCACGGGCCTGGGGTTGCGCCCGTGCAAGGCCAATCGTTTAAGTTGATAGTTGGCTATCATCGCATCAGTCGAGTAAGCAGCGGAAAGGGACTTGTTGCAATGCAATGCATTAGCCAACTGAGTGCTCGGGACAATCGAGGCAACTTGGGTTTCCTTTAGCAAAGGCACACGTTCGTTCCATACATTATGCCCCCTTATACGATAACATTCTCGGGGCAACAATCGAAACCAGGATTCCGGGTCTTCGGGACTGTGGCACGCCTATCGCTCCCTCGGACGATCCAGTACCTGCGAACAAGTAAACTGTTGGTGGGTCAGCACTTTATACAAGTACTGGTGAGATAAATCAACTGAACAGAAACAAGCATTCACTCAAACATGCACTAAGTAATCATGTTATAAAATATTACATTACTAGTGATCTTTCTAGTTTTACCTAGGTTCGTTTCATGCAGTTCTAGCAGAGTCGATTTACTTGTTTAGAAACATGTTTGGAAACAGAGTTTCATATTGAATATGCAAGCAAGCAAACCGTTCATGTTTCAGGGTGTGCGCAGCGTGTCTCGTGCGACTCGAGGGTCTGATGTAAAGCTAGACACACGATGCACATTCTTAGGGGCAGTCACTATCCAAGCCAACACAATGACTTAGCTATATGCAGGGCGGTCCCCGAGTAACTCAGGATCGGCAGCTGGTGGAACAGCATACCAATGACTCTTTATCTGATGCTAGAGGCAGCTGTGACTCATGGTTGCTTTGCACTATCATGGTAGCAGCCGTGACACATGCAGTTCAGCTCTCCACCAATAGCCATTGTCCGACCGCGTGCGAATGCATGGAACACTATCAAATAAACTCTAGTATGCAGACGAGACGAACCATCAGAATACACTCATTGTTGCGGGGCAATCCGACTTATCACTGTCACGACCCGCACCCGGAATTTGGGCATGAGTCGTGGGTACGTCCAGCCTACGCCGCAGCATCGGCGGTAGAACGCTGTCTAGGTCGCAAACATAATATATCCTGTCAATAGTCTCAACTCCATACGGAGGACAATGATAAATAAACCACAGTTCTATGATATACTCAATCACAAGCTAATAGAAATCATAGCACGATGAGAAAAGAAAAGAGTTCTAATAAAAACCAACCACAATAATCCAACTCAAATCCTGGGTCTAAATGACCTCACAAAGTCACAAAATAATAAATACATCTCAGTCTCAGTCTAAAACAATAAATGCAGAAAAGTAATCTAAGAACAGCCAGGTAAATTCTCCTCTAGGCTAGGCAACTCCTCTGGGGTTTCTGGAGTGAAATCACCCTCTAATCCCGGGCCGTAATGAGTGGGGCAAAGATCCTCCAGGTCCTCTGAAAAATGTTATCCAGTCAGGATTGGAGCGAAGCACAAGCACTAACAGCAGTTTCATTAAATTGACAAAATCTATAAACAGTGTAAGAGATACAAGATGAAAATAAATGCTGAAAATGAGAAGTACAGGAGAAATGAAATAGGCAACAGAGCATCTAGCAATGAACAATAAATAGTGAATGCTAGAACAATGAATCTGAATAAAGATAAACATCTAACTAAGTGTTTGAAGTATTAGTTTATCATGTGATCGGCTTGGGACTAGATCAGGCTGGTTATATATGATTAGCTATGATTCTTGAAGGTCAGGCTAACCATATGGTTAGCTATGATGCATGATAATGGTCAGGCTAATCATATATAACAGCTATGAAGCATGATGATGGTCAGGCCGCACCCGACGTGAGAAGTGGGGTGAGCTATGATGCATGGTAAGGATTTGGATATGATCACATAATCTACTAATAGTTCCCATCCCCAGCTAGCACGGTGGATTCCAATCACGACTCCTCATGATGGGGATCTAGGGTGCTAACTCGTGTATCCACAGTGTCGGAATCAAGTATGTAATACACTACAATTTATAGAAGTAATCAATAATGAAAACTGTCAGAGAATGTACTCGCCTGTGGTCCTGAGCAAAATATGAGGATCGATGTCCAAAGTGGGATCACAATGACCTATATATAAGATAACAATGTTAAAAATGGTGTTTGGAATAATAAAAGTGATTAGCTAATTTGAAATGGGGTGTTAGGCCATTTCTAGGTCTAAACTAGGTGTTACTAAGTCAACTCTAGGTTTTTGGTCAATACTAGTTAATACCTTGCTCCTTGGTTCATACTAACTATTGTTAACTAATACTAGTTAAATACACTATATTATATGTTCTATACTTACAATATAGACTCTATATAATTTCTATCTCTAATAACCCAATTAATCTTGAATACCTTGACCAATACCTTACCAACACTATTACCCATATCTTATACTAACTCCTACATAGACCCACAGTCTGAAACCATTCAGATTTCAATACCTGGCTTAACTAAGACAAGTATGACTACTGGCAGGACCAACCAGGTAACACCCCCAACTAGTTCACCTACACTAATCCTCCATAGGATACTGGATCAATCTAACACACTAATGAAACTCAAAACAAATCACTCTCACACAACATAGGCTCTATTCACTGGTACACATACACAGAAATACACTCACTGATATTCCAACATAGATACTGAACTTCCCTAGTGCACACACTGAATACACAGCCATACTCACTGATCTTAATCCTATACACATAATTAACTGATACACAACACCCTACACAGTCAAGCCACAGTGTCTGGATACACTAATACACCCTAATCTACACTCACACACTCCTAGACACTGATTCTATTGCACATGGGAATCAGTCCACACCCACACTTGCACAAGTCACTGATACATAAACACACAGCCATATACACACTGCCATACCCAGAATTCCTCCCTCAGTCTTTATACCTACACACAGGAATATATGTCTGGGTACACACTGACATAACTTCTACCCATACACTGGAGTTTCTTGATGCATAACTCACAGTTCACTGCACACAGCCAGGAAATCAACACACACAGACACAAGTACAATATACTGATAACAAATCCCCAACCAAGAATACCTCTACACACTGCACCTCTCACTCACCTACACACTAACACTAATGCACCCTCACACTCAGATTACATAGACACTGCTCAGAATTACACACCTACACTCAATCAATCCTAACTTAAGTTCCCAACACTGATACATTCAAGTATCAGTCCTCATGCTACATAGGAACCCCCCAATTGCAGACAAGTACTTATATACCTACCTATTACTGCTTCTGAAACATGCTCAGTTGCTGCACACATAGGCCTCTCCATATCTGATACACCCAGCCACAAAGGTTCATGCACACAGAACATACATTCAAATACTGAACACCTCACAGCTATCTAACATACAGAAACTTACTGATACATTACTGCACACAGGCACTCTGTTTCCTATTAACCATCACTCACACATATGCACAGCCACAGGTTGACTGGTACACACTGTCACAGTTAAATTCACCCATGCACAAACTGCTACACACTGAAATTACTGCTCACCCACACTACACATATAGAGGTACTCACACACACAGATAAATTGGGATACCCGATACCAAGGGATACACATAACACCCACATGGACAGATTCTGGGACAACTCTAAAATGGCTAACTGATACACATTGCACACATAGAGATCTCATACACTGCTATAGTCCTCCTAACTGATACACTACACCCAACCACAGGAAACCAACCAATGCACAGCCACATACACACAGAACCCCAGTAATCACTGCACAGTTCTGGGCCAAAACCCGACTGTGCATAGTTCACTCACTGCACATCCCCCACAGTGCATTCTCTCCCAACTGCACAACACATCTACAAACATATGTATAAATATATATATATCAAAACCCATACAAGATATTTATGTATATAGATTTATGTATATCAACATGCAGAATTTATATATCGAGATAAGCAGCCCCTAATAACCATTTCCACAAACACAAAGTGTGCAGAAAAACCGATTTACATACAAACCCCTAAGTTCCCAATCAAAACCCTAAGAATCGAGTTCAACCTACACATATGTGATGAAATCAGTCTATAATCAACCATCTAGGGTTAGGGTTCACGAAAATTGGGGAAAACCCCATGTTGGTCACCAAAACCCAATCCAAAACCCTAAAAATCGAACTACACAGCAAGGGTGGGTTCCTAATGGCCATTACCATCTGAAAACAGAAATTAAATGAATAAAAATAGGATTTTACCTGCAGGAAAGGTTTCTCCAAAGGATGTTCTTCTTCTCCAAGGCTTTTGACCCAAGTTCCTTGCTTTCCTTGCTTGGAGGAGGAAGGTGGAAACCCTAGGGTTAGGATTTCGAAATCTGGAGGTGGGGAGATAGTTTTTCTCTTGTGGAGGCTAGGGTTTCTTCTCTCCACATGAAGAATGGCTTCCCTTTTATATTAAAGCCCAGTTAGGGTTTCTAATGCATAGTCTAGGTTTAAACCCCCAGGTCCAGCCAGGTAGAACCTAATTAACTCAGGTTTAGGCCTTCTAGGGTTTGAGGTCCAAACCCAAAAATTAGAATTCTAGGGTTTCACTAGAACTGGGTTTTTAAATTAGGGTTTGGTCACTAGGGTTTGACCTAAAACCAAATATCACTTACAAAATATAATTAGTTTATAAAACTCAGCAATTTAATTTAATACATAATTATTTAAAATGGAGAAATTACACAAATGCCCTTATATAGAAAAGTGGTAGTGACAAGTCTACCCTCCTAAAAGAAATTTCGTCCTCGAAATTTGGACTGAACAGAACAAGAATAAATCAGAAAAAGAATTATACCTCAAGTCTGGAAGAGATACGGGTATTGCTCGCGCATCTCGTCCTCTCTCTCCCAGGTTGACTCCCCTGGAGAGTGATGTCTCCATGCTACACGAACCAAAGGAATAGTTTGGTTCCGCAACACCTTCTCTCTGCGGTCCAAGATCTCTACGGGCTGCTCGGGGTAGCTGAGCGTCGGACCAACCTCAATCTCCGAGTGATCAAGTACGTGACTAGGGTCGGCCACGTACCGTCTCAGCTGTGACACGTGGAACACATCATGCACTCCTTCTAATGCAGGCGGCAAGTCTAATCTATACGCCACTGCACCTATCTTCGCAAGAACACCGAAGGGTCCGATGTAGCGTGGGCTAAGCTTCCCGCCTCTGCCAAAATGAATCGTTCCACGCGTCAGAGAAATTCATAGGAAAACTAGATCGCCAACCTAAAACAAAACAGTCTCAACACGCAGTCTAAACAACAACACAAACCAGAAAATAACAATCTATACCTGAAACTCAAGGGGTCTACGGTGGCTGTCGGCCCAATGCCGCTGTCTGTCCTGCGCCACTCGCAGTCTGTCTCTGATGAGTTTCACCTTTTCTGCTGCATCCACAACCATTTCTGGTCCTAACAAGGCCCTCTCTCCAACGTCGTCCCAAGATAACGGTGTACGACACCTTCGTCCATAAAGAGCCTCAAATGGTGATATCTCGATGCTGGCCTGGTAGCTGTTGTTGTAAGCAAACTCTACCAGGTGCAGATGATCCTCCCAAGAGCATCCGAGATCTAGAACACAAGTGCGTAGCATATCCTCGAGAGTCTGAATAGTCCGTTCAGACTGCCCGTCTGTTTGGGGGTGATATGCGGTACTGAACTTGAGCTGAGTGCCCAAACTAGCCTGCAGACTCCTCCAGAAGTGGGAAGTGAAACGACTATCCCGATCTGAGACGATGCTCACCAGAACTCCATGAAGCCTAATGATCTGTCGCACGTACATCTCTGCTAGCCTCTCTGTCGACGTGCCCACCTTGAAAGGTAAGAAATGGGCTGATTTGGTCAACCTATCCACGATGACCCCAAATCGCGTCCTTCCCTCCTGGAGAATGGGGAAGCCCTGAAACGAAATCCATGGTCACGTGCTCCCATTTCCATTCTGGAATCGGTAAAGGTTGAAGCAAACAACCTGGCCTTTGCCGGTCTGCCTTTACCTGCTGGCACACTAGACATCGGGATACGAAGCGTGCTACCTCGCGCTTCATTCCATACCACCATACGTGCTCCCTCAAGTCTCGATACATCTTGTTGGCACCGGGATGCATCGAGTACTGAGAGCGGTGTGCCTCCTGCAAAACCTCCTCGCGCAGCTCCCCGCTCGGCACACACATCCTCGTGCCGTGCCGTAAGGAACCATCCTCTGCGATAGTAAAGTCGTCCGACAATCCCATCTGAACCTGTGCCCTGATACTCCTCAGAGCCTCATCATCGTACTGTGCAGCTCTGATCCTGTCCATCAGTTCGGACTGTATCTGCAATCCCCACATCTGAATCTCAGTACCGGGAACTAACACTTCAATCTCCAAGCTCTCCAAATCAGCCAACAAATGCCTATCTGTCGTCAAGTACATAGCCGTCGGATACCTGCTCAAGGCATCGGCGACTACGTTAGCCTTCCCTGGATGGTACTGCAATGAGATGTCAAAGTCCTTCATCAACTCCAACTACCTCCTCTGCCTCATGTTCAGCTCCTTCTGTGTGAACACGTACTTCAAGCTCTTGTGGTCTGTGAAGATCTTCACACGCTCTCCGTACAGGTAATGTTTCCACAGTTTTAGAGCGAAGATAACTGCTGCCAACTCCAAATCGTGGGTGGGGTAGTTCTTTTCGTGAGGGCGTAACTGCCTGGAAGCATAGGCAATTACCTTCCCGTGCTGCTGAAGAACACATCCCAGACCCTTCCCTGAAGCATCACTGTAGATGGTAAAACCACCTGTCCCTGCTGGCAACGTCAAAACTGGAGCTGTTGTCAACCTCTTCTTTAGTTCATCAAATGCAGCCTGGCACTCCTCCGTCCAGACAAAATCCACATCTTTCCTAGTCAATCTGGTCATCGGCGCTGCAATCTTGGAGAAGTCTTGTACAAACCTCCTGTAGTATCCTGCTAGCCCGAGAAAACTCCTAATCTCAGCTACCGAACTGGGGGTAGCCCACGACTCCACTGCCTCCATCTTCTTTGGGTTTACCGAGATTCCGTCACCCGATACCACATGCCCAAGAAATTCGACCTTGTCAAGGAAGAATTCACACTTAGAGAGTTTCCCGTACAGCTTCTCCCTCCTGAGAGTCTCTAAGACCAATCTCAGGTGCTCTTCGTGCTCCTCCGGGGTCTTGGAATACACAAGAATATCGTCGATGAACACCACCACGAACTTGTCAAGGTACTGGTGGAACACCTTGTTCATCAAGTTCATGAATACTGTCGGCGCATTGGTTAAACCAAATGGCATCACCATGAACTCAAACTGGCCGTATCTGGTCCGAAAAGCTGTCTTCGGCGTGTCTTCTTTCTTCACCTTCACCTGGTGATAGCCTGACCTCAAATCAATCTTTGAAAACACCCTTGCCCCACTCAACTGATCGAAAAGATCATCTATCCTCGGCAGCGGGTACTTGTTCTTGATAGTGATATTGTTCAAAGCTCTATAATCAATGCACATGCGCACCGTGCCGTCCTTCTTCGGTACGAATAATACCGGAGCTCCCCATGGCGATGAACTGGATTTGATGAAGCCTTTGTCCTGCAGCTCCTCAACTTGCTTCTTCAGTTCTGCCAGCTCGCTGTTGTTGACTCTATAGACATGTTGTGAAATGGGCTCCGCTCCTGGAACCAAGTCTATAGAGAATTCAACATCTCTGTCTGGCGGCAAGCCTGGCAACTCTTCTGGAAATACATCCAGGAACTCCGCTATCAGAGGATGTGGCAACTCCTTTTCTTCTGTCCTGGCTCCGCAAAATGTGCTCCTGCTCTGTTTCGCTGCTCCTCTGACGACCTTAAACTCCTGCTCTCCTAGTGGTCTAAATAATACTCTGCCTCTATGACAATCTATAGTAGCATGATGCTTACTCAACCAGTCCATTCCGAGCACGATATCGTACCCCGGAAGTGGCATGACAAGTAAGCTCACACTCAACTCTCGGCCTCCTACTGACACCCTCCGGTCCTTGCAGTGATCACGGACTAGGATAATACCTCCACCAGTCGTGATCTTGCAAGTCCTAGCTAATGGTTCTGTGTCTAAATGATGTCGAAGTGCATATGATACAGACACAAAACTATGGGAAGCGCCAGAATCGAATAAGGTAAATGCAGGAATACAATCGAGAAGAACCGAACCTGTGATCAAGTCTCCTGCTGGCTCAATCTCCTCGACTGCCATGGCGTATGCTCGCCCCTGGGGTGCACCTCTCTGCTGCTGATGCTGGGCGAACTTCTGATGTTGCGGTGGAAGTGGTCCCCTCTGTTGTTGGCCTCCTGGTACGGTAGGTACCCTGTCTGGTCCTCTCTGGGCGGCTGCTCCACCCTGACCTGAACGAACGGTAGGGCAATCCTTCAGCTGGTGTGTCGTCGATCCGCAGGACAGGCATGAGCCCAATCTCTTCCTGCAGATATCTCTTGTATGGCCCATCTTTCCGCAGTACGCACACTGGATGGCAGGCTGAGTCTGTCTCTGTTGTTGCTGCTGGACCTGCCCTCGGGCTGGTGCCTGATGCTGCTGCTGAAAGGGTCTCTGCTGTTGCTGCTGAAAGTGTGGACGCTTGCCCGGTCCCGTACTACTGTTTGCTCCTCCGGAACCATCGCGTCCCCTCTTGGGCCTGAGGCCCAAGTCGTCCTCGGCTACTTGGGCATCCATCAATATGCCCTCGTAGGTAGCTGTGCGACGTCCCGACGTGCGAGACTTGATCTCCCTTGTCAGCCCCTTTCTGAATTTTCGGGCCCTGTCTCCCGGATCTCTAATCATCGATGGCGCGAAGCGGCTCAGGCGGGAAAACTTCGCGGCATACTCATCGACGGACGAGCTCCCCTGGGCTAAGTCATGGAACTGACTCTCCAAAGCTCCCAGGGCAACATCAGGAAAGAACTTCTCCTTGAAGAGATCCTTGAAAGCCTCCCAAGTGAGTCCTCTGTGCAAGAGTCTCGGCTCCGTGCGAAACCATGTCAAGGCAATGTCGAACATCTGGCTGCCGGCGGCCTCGATCTGGAGCGCCTCTGGAAGCTGCGCCAAACGCAAGTTCCTCTCGATGTCCTCTAGCCAATCATCGGCGTAGAGTATCCCTTCTGTCCCCTTGAACTCCCGAGGCATCATCCTCTTGAAATCCACAATGGTGCCCGGCCTCTGGTGGTGCTGATCAGGACGCCGCTGCTGCTGAGTGACTCTTTCCACAGCCTGAAGAGCCACTTGGTGAGCATTCTCCATGTTCACCCTCATCATCTCTGTCTGGGCCTGATGTGCCTCAGCCTGCACTCTCTGGGCCTCTGCCGACGTTCTCTGGGCATCAACCATGCCCTGAATCAAGGCGAACATCTGTGCCCCATCGACGGGCACACCTCCTGGATGCTGAACTGGTGGTGGTGGTAGAGGCCCCGTCGTAGCTGTGGGGACCCTCTGAACTGGTAGTGGAGGACCCCCAAATGCTGCAGACACTCCCACATGTACTGGAGATGTAGGAGGTGCTGCGGATGTCTGTCCGGCAGGGCGAGAGGTGGCAGACCTCTCTGAAGCTGCTGCTCCGAGTCTCTGGGACCTGGTCCTCGGCATCCTGAAGACAGATCGAAAGAATCAATTAAAGCAATAGATACGATATCATCAAGGAAGGACAGTAAATTTCTAAGAGAAAAAATCATGAAGAGTAGTATCATAAGAATCAGAATTTCCTAATTGTGATTGAGCATATCCTCGGCCTAAATCCTATTTCCTAAAACAGACTCGTAGCAATACTCTAAGCGAGCACCACTACGATATCGCTCTAATGCGAATCTAGGACTAGACTACTGACCTGTATGGGCCACCACTAAAAACGTGTCACGACCCGCACCCGGAATTTGGGCATGAGTCGTGGGTACGTCCAGCCTACGCCGCAGCATCGGCGGTAGAACGCTGTCTAGGTCGCAAACATAATATATCCTGTCAATAGTCTCAACTCCATACGGAGGACAATGATAAATAAACTACAGTTCTATGATATACTCAATCACAAGCTAATAGAAATCATAGCACGATGAGAAAAGAAAAGAGTTCTAATAAAAACCAACCACAATAATCCAACTCAAATCCTGGGTCTAAATGACCTCACAAAGTCACAAAATAATAAATACATCTCAGTCTCAGTCTAAAACAATAAATGCAGAAAAGTAATCTAAGAACAGCCAGGTAAATTCTCCTCTAGGCTAGGCAACTCCTCTGGGGTTTCTGGAGTGAAATCACCCTCTAATCCTGGGCCGTAATGAGTGGGGCAAAGATCCTCCAGGTCCTCTGAAAAATGTTATCCAGTCAGGATTGGAGCGAAGCACAAGCACTAACAGCAGTTTCATTAAATTGACAAAATCTATAAACAGTGTAAGAGATACAAGATGGAAATAAATGCTAAAAATGAGAAGTACAGGAGAAATAAAATAGGCAACAGAGCATCTAGCAATGAACAATAAATAGTGAATGCTAGAACAATGAATCTGAATAAAGATAAACATCTAACTAAGTGTTTGAAGTATTAGTTTATCATGTGATCGGCTTGGGACTAGATCAGGCTGGTTATATATGATTAGCTATGATTCTTGAAGGTCAGGCTAACCATATGGTTAGCTATGATGCATGATAATGGTCAGGCTAATCATATATAACAGCTATGAAGCATGATGATGGTCAGGCCGCACCCGACGTGAGAAGTGGGGTGAGCTATGATGCATGGTAAGGATTTGGATATGATCACATAATCTACTAATAGTTCCCCATCCCCAGCTAGCACGGTGGATTCCAATCACGACTCCTCATGATGGGGATCTAGGGTGCTAACTCGTGTATCCACAGTGTCGGAATCAAGTATATAATACACTACAATTTATAGAAGTAATCAACAATGAAAACTGTCAGAGAATGTACTCGCCTGTGGTCCTGAGCAAAATATGAGGATCGATGTCCAAAGTGGGATCACAATGACCTATATATAAGATAACAATGTTAAAAATGGTGTTTGGAATAATAAAAGTGATTAGCTAATTTGAAATGGGGTGTTAGGCCATTTCTAGGTCTAAACTAGGTGTTACTAAGTCAACTCTAGGTTTTTGGTCAATACTAGTTAATACCTTGCTCCTTGGTTCATACTAGCTATTGTTAACTAATACTAGTTAAATACACTATATTATATGTTCTATACTTACAATATAGACTCTATATAATTTCTATCTCTAATAACCCAATTAATCTTGAATACCTTGACCAATACCTTACCAACACTATTACCCATATCTTATACTAACTCCTACACAGACCCACAGTCTGAAACCGTTCAGATTTCAATACCTGGCTTAACTAAGACAAGTATGACTACTGGCAGGACCAACCAGGTAACACCCCCAACTAGTTCACCTACACTAATCCTCCATAGGACACTGGATCAATCTAACACACTAATGAAACTCAAAACAAATCACTCTCACACAACATAGGCTCTATTCACTGGTACACATACACAGAAATACACTCACTGATATTCCAACATAGATACTGAACTTCCCTAGTGCACACACTGAATACACAGCCATACTCACTGATCTTAATCCTATACACACAATTAACTGATACACAACACCCTACACAGTCAAGCCACAGTGTCTGGATACACTAATACACCCTAATCTACACTCACACACTCCTAGACACTGATTCTATTGCACATGGGAATTAGTCCACACCCACACTTGCACAAGTCACTGATACATAAACACACAGCCATATACACACTGCCATACCCAGAATTCCTCCCTCAGTCTTCATACCTACACACAGGAATATATGTCTGGGTACACACTGACATAACTCCTACCCATACACTGGAGTTTCTTGATGCATAACTCACAGTTCACTACACACAGCCAGGAAATCAACACACACAGACACAAGTACAATATACTGATAACAAATCCCCAACCAAGAATACCTCTACACACTGCACCTCTCACTCACCTACACACTAACACTAATGCACCCTCACACTCAGATTACATAGACACTGCTCAGAATTACACACCTACACTCAATCAATCCTAACTTAAGTTCCCAACACTGATACATTCAAGTATCAGTCCTCATGCTACATAGGAACCCCCCAATTGCAGACAAGTACTTATATACCTACCTATTACTGCTTCTGAAACATGCTCAGTTGCTGCACACATAGGCCTCTCCATATCTGATACACCCAGCCACAAAGGTTCATGCACACAGAACATACATTCAAATACTGAACACCTCACAGCTATCTAACATACAGAAACTTACTGATACATTACTGCACACAGGCACTCTGTTTCCTATTAACCATCACTCACACATATGCACAGCCACAGGTTGACTGGTACACACTGTCACAGTTAAATTCACCCATGCACAAACTGCTACACACTGAAATTATTGCTCACCCACACTACACATATAGAGGTACTCACACACACAGATAAATTGGGATACCCGATACCAAGGGATACACATAACACCCACATGGACAGATTCTGGGACAACTCTAAAATGGCTAACTGATACACATTGCACACATAGAGATCTCATACACTGCTATGGTCCTCCTAACTGATACACTACACCCAACCACAGGAAACCAACCAATGCACAGCCACATACACACAGAACCCCAGTAATCACTGCACAGTTCTGGGCCAAAACCCGACTGTGCACAGTTCACTCACTGCACATCCCCCACAGTGCATTCTCCCCCAACTGCACAACACATCTACAAACATATGTATAAATATATATATCAAAACCCATACAAGATATTTATGTATATAGATTTATGTATATCAACATGCAGAATTTATATATCGAGATAAGCAGCCCCTAATAACCATTTCCACAAACACAAAGTGTGCAGAAAAACCGATTTACATACAAACTCCTAAGTTCCCAATCAAAACCCTAAGAATCGAGTTCAACCTACACATATGTGATGAAATCAGTCTATAATCAACCATCTAGGGTTAGGGTTCACGAAAATTGGGGAAAACCCCATGTTGGTCACCAAAACCCAATCCAAAATCCTAAAAATCGAACTACACAGCAAGGGTGGGTTCCTAATGGCCATTACCATCTGAAAACAGAAATTAAATGAATAAAAATAGGGTTTTACCTGCAGGGAAGGTTTCTCCAAAGGAAGTTCTTCTTCTCCAAGGCTTTTGACCCAAGTTCCTTGCTTTTCTTGCTTGGAGGAGGAAGGTGGAAACCCTAGGGTTAGGATTTCGAAATCTGGAGGTGGGAAGATGGTTTTTCTTTTGTGGAGGCTAGGGTTTCTTCTCTCTACATGAAGAATGGCTTCCCTTTTATATTAAAGCCCAGTTAGGGTTTCTAATGCATAGTCTAGGTTTAAACCCCCAGGTCCAGCCAGGTAGAACCTAATTAACTCAGGTTTAGGCCTTCTAGGGTTTGAGGTCCAAACCCAAAAATTAGAATTCTAGGGTTTCACTAGAACTGGGTTTTTAAATTAGGGTTTGGTCACTAGGGTTTGACCTAAAACCAAATATCACTTACAAAATATAATTAGTTTATAAAACTCAGCAATTTAATTTAATACATAATTATTTAAAATGGCAAAATTACACAAATGCCCTTATATAGAAAAGTGGTAGTGACAATCACTTGAACACGTTCAGGCACAGTATGGTTCTCTCGAAGCATAGACGATAGTGAACATATTCATGCACTCTAAGCAGGCGATTCAGGATTCTCGTTAAGCAGACATTGTTTCAAAGACAAGCTAGGTGAGTTCGTTCATTAACATGCAAGGCAGGTTCTATCATTCTCTTAAGAAAACATTGCAAGCAAAAACACAGGTTATTATTAAGGCGTACAAGAATCAGAGAACGAAGTTCTGCCCACTCACCTTGATACATAACGCCGGCACGGAGCGGGGCGTTACACCGGTCCTTCCCGGTCTGACCCAAAAATTTAATATTTTTAATGTCGTACGGTATTTTGATCAAAATACCCTGTTTTAATTGTAAAACCCCCAATTCTGAAAACCATATTTTATTTATTTATTTATTTTTGGTAATTATGAGCATTTTTAGAGGATTTAGGGAGCCATTATAAATTTTTTTTTCTAAATTTTATTTCATGTAGAAGACCCTTTGACAGTTGCTACCTTAACCGTATACACCAATACCCTATCCAGATATATATATATATATATATATATATATATATATATATATATATATGTATATTATTAATAAGAAAAAGAAAAGAATAAAAAAATAGAATTTTCTATCAGACCAAACCCGCAACCCGTTAAACAAACCCGCGCGTAAAGTAAGGAAATAGCAGTTCTCCCCGCGTAAACAGACAACATTAACCCGCTCACCACACTGCGTATACTTCTTCGTGCGTAAACCGCATCAGCAGCAGTATCAAAACCACCGCTTATTTTACCCCGCGTAAACTCTTCTTTTCACCGACGCGTAAAACCCAAACCACAACCCAATAGGAGAAGAAATATCAGCAGCAGAAACAAAACCCAATTTTGTCTTGCTTTCCCACACGTGTAAGCTCCTCATTCCACCACTCCTTAGCACTAATATTACTAAACACCCCCAGCCAAAACCAAAACCAATGAAAAGAAAACAACAGCGACAGTAGTTTTAGTTTTCTTAAACACTAAGTTTCCCCACCGCCTCTTATTCTCTCTATATATATATCCATAAACCTCACTTCTTCAACTTACACGGTTGTGAACGCTTGCACTATACAGAACCTTGCTCGGCAAGTATACCTTGCCACAGTACTATTATTTACATTCCAAAGGATGCATGATTCTGTTTTATTTATATATTTGCATTGGACCTTATTCATGAGACCACTCCAGTATTATGGAGTATTATTTGGATTTATTGGGCGTGACACAAGTTTTTACACGAGTTATGAGTCTCATATAGATCCCGGACTACGTATTGGGTTGGCCGCCTGTACGTAAGAGCCGTGCGTTAGGGATGACTACTAATAAAAACTTTATATGCTAGTAGACCTGGCAGTTATTTAGAGGTTTTATCGTGTCATGGATATGGCATGCTTAGAGCATGGGGTGGGGAGAACAATAAGTAAAGCGTTTGGGCTCCTATGCACTTTTCTCCTGTACACCCGGATTCTCCACCGGAGAAACGGGTGATGATGACCATTATATATTACTGGCGGCCTCTGCCGTTCAAAAAGACGACATGCTTTTAGGCCTCTGATTCTCCTAGAGAATCATGCCAATCCCATTATTTGGCCAGATAGCCCACGTGTTGGAAAGTTATTCTCAAATTGCATACACTTAGACGGTTAGGCGAACCAGTGGATGTTTTATTTCAGTACTTTATTGGCATATTTATATGTATCTTGTTACGTCCCTCTGAGGACCTGGTTCCTTTCCAGATATGGACGAGCAGGAGTACCCATAGGAGTACGGACCTGGACCTGACTCTACATACCTGACTGAGGAAGTCCTACCCTCAGAGTATCTATGAGATATTGACGTTGTTTAGATATTTTTGCTATTTCAGTATAGTCGCTTTGTAGTGGATTTGTTTTCACCCGACTACCATACTTGATACTTATTTTGGATATCCCGCTATTATTCAGCTTTATTTCCTACTGATTATTTGTGTTGTGGATGAGACATAGATTCTGTGTGACTTGTTATGATAATATATATTACCACTGATGAATTGCATATTCATATACAACGTACGTATGTATATGATTTCCATATTGGAGTTCGTATACATACGGCTGGGCGTGTTACGTATTCCTAGTCCTACGTATTTTAGGACTGGGACGTGACATTAGTGGCTGTTTTTTGGCCATTTTAGGGACATTTCGGTTATTTTGCTAAAAATGACCAAAATACCCGTATAACAACTACATTTTAGGGGTAATTTCAAACCCAAATTTTTATATAAAAAGAACATAAATTAACCACAATAATTTTTTTCTATCTTACAATATTTATAAACAATCTGGTGTGAAGAGACTATTTAATATCATAAAAAATGATCAACCACCACAACAGCAAGATCAGCAACCTCAACTTGCACCGCAACCTCAATCCGCACCGCAACAAGAGTTTGAATCAAAATTTTGACATCATTTTAGTGGAGTTTACAATGAGCACTATACGAAAAGAAGATACTCGAATAGAGTTTCTTGCTGAATGCTTGCATTGTAGGAAATAACTCAAATGAGATCATAACTGTGGCACAAGGAAGCTACATAGGCATCTGAAAATGTGTATGGATATATAATAATCTTGTATTTTTCTTCAAAAATATATCATTTTTAATATATTTTATTATTGTTAAATAAGTCATGCAACCTATATTGAGTTTCAACTTTCAATCTCTCTACAAACTTTATTCGCATTATTACAAATAAATTTTGAAAAGAGGTTAAAAAGTTGAAACACAAATATAGGTTGCATGCTTATGTAACAAAAATAATATATATTAAAAAATTATCTTATTTATGATATTCTTATGTATTAGTAATATTAGCATGAGTCATTACTAAAATTTACCAACTTTTTACTTCTCAAAATTCTTTTTTATTTAAATATATTGCGGGTCGGCCTGACCCAACCTGAACCTTCTGTTCGGCCCGACCCGACCTGCTTTCTCACCCGTGCTAAGTCCGATCCGGTTTGAGTGTGGGTCCCGGCTCGACCTGGCCCAATACTCATTATGATATTTCTGTCAGATAAAATAGTCAGTAGAATAGTCACTAATATAACTTTTAAAAATCAAGAGGACAATCACGATTCCTTAGGAACAGGTGGCTACGTCTCTATCCACATGTTGGTTTGTTCTTTACTTCTCTGAGGAGTACATTTTTTAGTCTAACATATATACTAACAAAATATATACAGAAAATTTACTGTAACGATAAAATAATTATAAGAATTAAATACATCGATATAAGTTTGAAAAATTTAACAAGGACGATACGAATCGCCATCTGAGTTGGCGAAAAATTAGAAAACTGGATTTTTGCCAACCGAGTTGGCGAAAATCCGAACATATATTAAAAAAAAAAAAAACTTTCGCCAACTCCGTTGGCGAAATCTGGAAAAAAAAAATTTTGAAAAAAAAAATCAAAATTTCGCCAACTAGGTTGGCGAAATAAAAAAATAATAATAATAAAATATTAAAAAAAATAAGGAAAAAAATATTTTTTTTGTTTTTGTTTTTTTTTAGGGTTTATTTGTTTTGGTTTTATTTTTGGTTTTTTTGGGTTAATTTTTTTAGGGGTTTATCTGTTTTTTTTTTCTTTGTGGTTTTTTTTTTTGATTTTATTTATAGGTATGTTAATAGTACCACTTTTAGCGGTTCGGTTCGGTCCAAACCGATCCGATCTTTCAAAAACCGAAAAAACCGACAACCGATTTTTTACAAACCGAAAACCGAACCGAACGTTAACAAACCGATCAAAACCGAACCGAAAATGAATTTCGGTTTTACGGTTCGGTTCGATTTTATGGGCCAATTGGGCCGGGCCTTGTAACAAAAGCCATTATACCTAAATAACAGTAAATTTTTTGAATATACAAGTTAAAATACAGTAAAAAAAAATCTGTTTTTGGAATCAAAACAAGAACAGATTTTTTTTACTGTATTTTAACTTGTATATTCAAAAAATTTACTGTTATTTAGGTATAATGGCTTTTGTTACAAGGCCCGGCCCAATTGGTCCATAAAATCGAACCGAACCGTAAAACCGAAATTCATTTTCGGTTCGGTTTTGATCGGTTTGTTAACGTTCGGTTCGGTTTTCGGTTTGTAAAAAATCGGTTGTCGGTTTTTTCGGTTTTTGAAAGATCGGGTCGGTTTGGACCGAACCGAACCGCTAAAAGTGAGTACTATTAACATACCTATAAATAAAATCAAACAAAAAAACCACAAAGAAAAAAAAACAAAAACAGATAAACCCCTAAAAAAATTAACCCAAAAAACCAAAAATAAAACCAAAAAAAATAAACCCTAAAAAAAAAAGAAAAACATTTTTTTCCTATTTTTTTATTATATTTTTTTAATATTTTTTTATTATATTTTTTTTTATTTCGTCAACCTAGTTGGCGAAATTTTGATTTTTTTTTTAATTTTTTTTAAATTTTTTTTTTTTTTTCCAGAATTCGCCAACGGAGTTGGCGAAAGTTTGTTTTTTTTTTTTAATATATGTTCGGATTTTCGCCAACTGGGTTGGCGAAAATCCAGTTTTCCAATTTTTCGCCAACTCAGATGGCGATTCGTATCGTTCTTGTTAAATTTCTCAAACTTATATCGATGTATTTAATTCTTATAATTATTTTATCGTTACAGTAAATTTTTTGAAATATATATTACATGAATATGCGGTAAGAATCTTTCAAAGTTTTCTCAGGTGACAGAAGTATAAATTTTAGTTTTGATTCACTTTTGCAATCAAAGTTTAAGAACTTGATTGGTTATGTTAATTTCACAAATTTAACTGAACCATGTAGATATTTTTTATATACTTTATATGTTAGATAGAATAATCATTAGTGCAACTTTTAAAAATTCGGAGGACAATCATCGAGAGGACAATTACGATCCTTTGGGACCACGTGGCTACGTACTTATCTACATGTTGGTTTGTTGTTCCAATAATGTTAAGTATACTACCAAATGCTTAAAATCTTCTTACATTTCTCTCTTCCTCCTACTACGTGGGTCATATCTGGTTCCATCTCCCTCTTCAATGAATGACTGCCATGTAACATTTTTGTCACGTAGTGACTACTCTGACAGCCATCGGATCCTACCTCTCTCTCCTCCTCCAATGGACTGTCGCTACGTGAACACCATGTGGCCGTCACATGGCAGTTGTAAGAGAGTTGTAGACATTTGATTGTAGTCATAGTATAGCCCAAAATCAATAATGCTAAATTTACTACCAAATACTTACAACCCTCTCTCCCTTCTGTTATTGGATCACAACCGGTTCCATCTTCTCCCCTCCCAATGAACGACTGTCACATAACGTTTTTGTCATGTGACGACCATCGGAACAGCTATTGAATTCTATCTATTTTTTCTTCTTCAATAAACGACCGTTATATGGACACCATGTAACCACCACGTAACGGTTATAAACATTTGATTGTAGTCGCAACATAGCCCCTATCAAAATATAGGACTCCAATCTTTTGCTTAGCCGTCTGTGCCACTAGATTGACGTTTTTGTCAAATAATGTTGACAGGGACACCACCACAAACCTTATAATATATTTATCCTTATCCCAACGAATTCAATAGTTTATTTCTCACCTGTCTCGCTCAATCTCTCAATTAACCAGAGAAATATAAACATATTTTTTAATAATTTTATATATATTTAGGATTAAATTTTTTTTTTAAATTTTTGCTATTCTAGGACTACTAAAATTGTATCTGTACAGAATTTATATGTACTGTCAAAATTCTGACAATTTTAACTTTTTAGTACTTCAAAAATTTTGTCTGAATTTTGTCTGTTATAAGATTTTGCAAAAATATATTATCTTCTGATTATTTTTGTAGTGCTCTTAATATTTGTCCAATAAAATCACAATCTCACTTTTTTTTCCTTACTATCTTTTCAGTGGTAGACAAAAATGTAAATGATGAACATATAAAAAATCTAACAATAGAACTTTGATATAGACCACTTTCATTTATAATATATTTTTCCTTATCCTAGCTAATTCACTAGTTTATTCCTCACATCTCTCTCTCTCTCTCTCTCTCTCTCTCTCTCAATTAACAACAAAAATATACATGTAGCCAAGATAAAAGGTAAATGTTAAAAGTACTAAAAAGATACGATGAATAATACATTTTTTATTGTCTTGTACATGTTCAAAATTGGAAAAAAAACAAAAAATTTACTGTAGCAAAATAAATTTATATTAAATTCATACAAACGAAATGAGTTTGGATAAATTTGAAATAGAGACATAGTCCGCCAACAGTGTTGACAAAAAACAAAAAAAATGAACACGTAGGCAAAAAGTTAAAAGTGGATCCCACAAGTCCAAATTTTGCCAACACTGTTGGATGAAACAATGTTGGTAGAATTTGGCCTTGTGGGGCCCGCGAGTTGGTTTGGGTGGTTGGGTTTTGTTTGGTTGGTTTAGTTTGGTTTATTTTATTAGTTTGTTTTAATTAGTTATGTTTTGGTTTTTCTTATTTAGTTTAGTTTTGGAATTTGGCCAAAAAGTGGACCCCACAAGGCCAATTTGGCCTTGTGGGGCCCGCGGGTTGGTTTGGGTTGTTGGGTTTTGTTTGGTTGGTTTTGTTTTGTTTGTTTGGTTTATTTTATTAGTTTGTTTTAATTAGTTATATTTTGTTTTTTTGTTTTTTTTTAGTTTAGTTTTGGAATTTGATTTAAGAAAATATATTTTAAAGAAATAAAATTAAAATAAATTAATTGTAACGAAAAATTTAGAAATATTTTTTTCGAAAATTTGCATCCAGAGCATCAAAATTTGTATAAATTTCATTTAAAGTATCAAAGTTTAAAAAATTACGCAAAAAGCATCAAAACGTCCTTTGGGCGTTTATATTTTTTAATACTATATTCCTATCGTTAATTTTCTCGTCGTTAATAGACTTTAAAAAAAATAATAATAAAAATCTGTCGTAAGAATATTACGTCTGTCGTCGAGCAGACTTCGAACGGCCATAACTAGTTGTTTTGAAATCGTTTTTTGTTAAACAATAAGTTGATTTGTATGTTTTCGACGAGAGTAACACAAATCGTGTAGAAATTTTTTTTATCCGAAGCAAGAAGCATATGTTACAGGCAAAAATATAAAATTTAAAACTTTAATGTATCATAACTTTTGACTGAGAGATCGAAACAAGGTCCAGTTTGTGCCAAAATGACCGTATCGAAAAGTACCACGCGATAAACCGTTCCACCGTTTTACGGACTTCTAAAATTTTTGAAATCGCAAAAAAATGATGTTTCGACCTCCAAATTTTACTTTCGGTAATTTTACAAGTAAATCTTAAATATTCGAAAATAAATTTTTTAGAATCGCAAAAAAAAATGATGTTTCTACATTTTTTCGTAAATTTTTAAACTTTCATGCTTTAGATAGAATTTATAAAAAAATTGATGCTCTGGATGCAAATTTCTAAAAAAATATTTCTATTTTTTTTTACAATTAATTTATTTTAATTTTATTTCGTTAAAATATATTTTCTTAAATCAAATTCCAAAACTAAACTAAAAAAAACAAAAAAACAAAACATAACTAATTAAAACAAACTAATAAAATAAACCAAACAAACAAAACAAAACAAAACCAACCAAACAAAACCCAACAACCCAAACCAACCCGCGGGCCCCACAAGGCCAAATTGGCCTTGTGGGGTCCATTTTTTGGCTTTTTTGCCTATGTATTTTTTTTTTGTTTTCCGCCAACACTGTTGGCGGACTCTGTCTCTATTTCAAAATTATCCAAATTTATTTCGTTTGCATAAATTTAATATAAATTTATTTCGCTACAGTAAATTTTCTGAAAAAAAAAACTAGTTTTTACTATTTTTGGACTGCTAAAATTTTAGCAGTCCTGATTTTATATATACTGTCAGAATTTTGACAGTCAACAAAATTTTTTACAGTCTTATTTCTTCAGCACTCCAAAACTTTTGTCAAAATTTTGACTGTCCTAGGACTGTCAAAAATATGTTATCCTATGTTTTCTTGTATTGCACTTAATATTTGTCCCATAAAATTATCTCACTCCCCCTTTACTATTTTTCCATTTAAAGACAAATGTAAACAACGAACATACCAAAAATATAACAACAAAAATTTGACATATACCACTTTCATTTATTCTTCCCACTATACAAATCTTTCCATTTAAAGACAAAAAATGTAAAAGACCAACATACCAAAAATGTAGCAACAGAAATTGGACATAGAACACTTTTATTTATTTTTCCAAACTATAAAAATCTTTCCATTTAAAGGCAAAATTTTCAAACAAAAAATGTAGCAACAGAAATTTGACCTAGGCCACTTTTATTTATTTTTCCCAATATAAAAATCTTTCCATTTAAAGGCAAAAATTGTCATACCAAAAATGTAGAAACAAAAATTTGATATAGACCACTTTCATTTATTTTTCCTAGTACAAATTTTTTTCCATTTAAAGGCAAAAATTGTCATACCAAAAATGTAGCAACAGGAATTTGATATAGACCACTTTCATTTATTTTTGGGTTATTTGATTTTTTTTTTAATTAGATATTTTGATATTATTTTTCTATTAGATTAAAAATTAAAAATATTTTTCTAAAAGTGTCGTTAAAATTTTAAAAATGTTGTTAATAATTTTTAAAGTGTCGTTAAAAATTTTTAACGAAATTTTCAGTCAAATATTTCACTATAAAAAAATTCCCACCATTGAAGTCTCACTTCACTTCCTCTCAAAAATGAAAAAAATGGACATGGAAACATCAGCAGCAACTCCAGCACACTCCTTTCCTCACAGTCCCGGCGACCTAGAATCGACGGTCGAGATCGACTTCCAGCACACTGAGCTCCAATCCCCACCGTCCTCTTCCTCCTCCGCCGCCACCAAGCTCCAGAAGGTATACCGGAGCTATCGGACCCGGCGCAGGTTAGCCGACTCCGCCGTCATCGCCCAAGAGCTCTGGTACTAAAAACCCATCAGTCAAACTCAAAGTTGCTTTATTTTTTAGGACTTATTTGTAAAAAAAGGAGACATTTTTGAAGGTGGCAAGTGTTGAATTATACTCGGCTGAACCACAGCACGATTTCTTTCTTCAATTTCTCGAAGCCGGAGTCAGCGGTGTCGCGGTGGAATCGTATCAGCTGGAATGCTTCCAAGGTTCGCTTTTCTGTGATTTTTTTGGCAAAAAGTTTGGATCTTTTTGCAGAAAGGAATTGATTTTTGCAAGTTTTGACAGGTTGGGCAGGGTTTGTCCAAGGATTCCAAAGCGCTGAAGCTGGCTTTCCAGCACTGGATTGAGGCTGTAAGACTTTAAAAAAAAGAAAAAATTATCTTCTTTTTTTAAAGAAAAATTACACTTTTGCTTCTTTAACTCTTTCTAATATGTTTTTTATGAGAAAATATTATCAATGTTGAAAGTGGAGGCTACATTGTGAGTAGAATCACATCAAACTTTACTAGGGCTCTTGGTCAATATTTACAAAAAAATATAAAGCATATAGAATGACATCATTAAACCCAACTAGAAATAAAAAATACATAAAAATAATAAATGCAGAAAAATAATTTCTTCTTCAACATGACCCCTGAAGCTATAAATTTGTGAAAGCAAGTCCAGCTTAGACGGAGAGAAGAGATCTAGAGACCCGAGAGTTTGATGCTGAAGGAATCTTCGAAGAAAACTAAAAAAAAAACCATTTGATGAGGAACGGATACTCCAAATAAGTTATTCTTGTGATTTACCTTCTAAGAAGCATAAACACTCCAAAATTCATGTCGTGTCCGAGTCGGACACATATTGGATATGCCACGGACACTCCGAAATACACTATGACACCAAAATAGGGGCCAAATTCGTGTCACCATCTTAAATGTGTCGTGTCGAATCGGTGTCCTTGTAACATAGTTTACCCTAGAATATATTCACTTATGTCTTATTTCTCGTGTTAAGGTCTAGGATACTACTACTAAAATATGTTAAAAGCATCAGAATTTACTATTTATCGTAGTTTGCAATATCGTTCGATACCGATACGATAGGGACGATATCGATACGGTTTGCCATGTCCCGATCCGATATTGACTGCTGCCGGTACTGACTGATATCGACATTGGAGATCTATTTTCAGTCAATTCAGTAGAAAAAATTGAACAAAAATATGAAAAAAATGAAAAATAGTGTCAATGCAATGAATCTTTGATAATATTAAAGTGTGTCGAGTGTTGTAATAGCATGTAAATGAAGAAAAAAAAAAATTATTGCATATAAACCAATCAACAAGCGTGACTATTATTTCATTTAATTTCAAAACTACTAAAAAAACAACAACAAAAAAAAAATTATGCCTAAATGTGTGAATCTATTTTTTTCCTTCTAAATTTTTAATTAATTATTAATAATTATTTTCTTTTCAATACCAAAATATCCAATACTCCGATCCGATATATTGCCGATACCACCAATCTCGATATTCATACAAAGGGCCTGATTCAATATTGATACCACAAGCCTTTGCTATTTATGGTTACATATTTGTATTGAGGACATTGTTATGTTACAATCCTCTTATAAATTTATCTGAATGCAATTTTGTGTACAGATTGATCCGAGACACCGATATGGGCATAATCTGCATGTATACGATTTGAAGTGGTGCGAGAGTGATGCTAGGCAACCATTCTTTTATTGGTGAATTGCCAAATCTTCTTTCATTATATGAAGAAGTTTCTACTGAATTTACAGTCTAGTTCTCATTTATTGTTATACATATGCATAGCTAGAGAAATTTATTGGGGAAGACATGCATGTTGGAATTGAACTAATTAGTTATTTTGTCTTGCCTCGGAAGCACGACACTCCAAAACAGCGCCACATCAGTGTCAGACACCTATAAGATATGATATGGACACCAAAATAATTGACTATGACATGCCAAATCTGGTTTTTAGTCTGCCTTTTTAATTCTCATTGTGCTGTCATGTTCGTGCCCGTGCAACTTAGGTGTTTGCTTCATACTTAGGCCCCTTGGAGTGGTTTGTTCTCTCTTGATAGTTATATTATTACTGTATCTTCGGGTGTTTTTTATCTTAAATATTTAATCACATTTTTGTGATACCTTCAATTATGGTAAGAGTTAATCCTTCAACTATCTTAATAATTATTCTTGGTAGATTGTTTTTCTTTTGTTAAGCTTTGACTTTGATGTTTTTAACTGTTTGGGGATACTTTGTTTTGTTTAATATTTAATCCCTTGACTTGTTTGATGTCAAACCTCTCCAAATGTTCTATGATGTGTTTCTAGAAGAGATCTGATAAGCAAATTGCCATAACAAATATCATGTCAAGCATGAGTTTGAATATGGCTGTACACAGGCCTGTAAATGGTAACCAATGATCAGATAACCCGATCCAATTTTTTAAAGTAAAAAAAATCGAGTTTGGATGTAAAATTGAAACCCGAATGACTACCGGGTCGGGTCCGGGTACAACATGTGAATCCCTAAAATAAAATCGGGTCTGTTTCGTTCGTTCTCTCTCTCTCTCTCTCTCTCTCTCTCTCTCTCTCTCTATATATATATATATATATATATATATATATATATATATATATATATTGTATCTCTATGCATAAACAAAAGTTGTTTGTGGCCTGGTCGTAAGTGTTTGGGTGTTGATGGCATGAGTATAAGGTTCGAATCCCCTTATCTACATTGCCTTTTACTTCTTTTTCCCCCTATACTTTCAATTCTAAGTGGGTCTGTATTCTAAAACCTATTCAAATCGGGTTTCGGATGCAGATTTAGAACCCCAAAAGACTATTGGTCGGCTTTGGATTTTACCTTAAATCAGACCCGAACCCGGCTTGTTGACAGTCCTAGCTGTACAAGTGTATGTACCATATCGTTCTAATCATTAGTTGATTAGTGATCCATATGTCTAAAGACTGGTAGGCCCAGTTCAGCAAATATGTGCCCCTGGAAATGGTGGTACCTTTCAATAGAGGTGTTCATCCGACCGGGCGGCCTGAAACTTCCTCCGGGCCTGGCCCAGACCACCCCTCCCTACGGGTCGGCTGGGTTCCACTTCCACCAACCCGGGCCCGGTCCGACCCGGCTCACCAACCGGTCCGAGCCGGGCTTATTCCCAAAAACCGATCCACCCCTATAAGAGTCTAAGTGTATATGTAATTATTTGGCATCCGAAAATTTCTATAAATAAGACTTAATTCATCCAAATTTATCACAAAAACTTTTTCCCTCTCTTGTAATACTTACAAGTAATCTCGTGTTTTATTCACTGAAGTAGCTATTGTCTAGAGATTGAAGTGCAAGAAAAATCATAAGAGTCTAAAATATTTGGTGATTTCAACTTGATTGACCATCATCAAGCTGCAACAATTCCACATTCAGCTTTTGTGGAAATCAAGTTGAGGTTTAAGTAATTTTTTATATTATATTATATAATCAATTGATTTTGAAATTGGAAATTAATTCATTATATATAGTATGGATCCTAATGATGCTACGAGTTCTAACCAACACTATGAAAATCTTTCATAAACATTGTTTATAATGTTTATAGTAATTTTGATATTATTATGCTAATAATCTTCTAGGAAATGAACAACCACCGACACAAATGTCACCTCCCGAAAATAAAAGTATTAATAGTAATGTTACAACTAGACAAAGATCGATTTTATGGGAGTATTATAATAAATTATTTGTCATAGATGATGAGGGAAAGGTAATCTTAGATCCCAACAACCAAAACCAATACCTAGAGGTGCAGAATGTAAGAAATGCTAAAATGTCTTTAAACGGAGAAAAAATGACGACATGGGAACTTTAAAGAGACAAAAATAGTTATGGTAAGAACTCAGTTAATGCTAGACAAACATAGTTAAGCACCGATCTTCAAGGATCTTAAAAAAAAAACTTACTTATTCGGCTGCATGTAACAAAAATAATTTAACGAAACTTTTTTTTTTTGTGATGAACAACCTTTCACATTTGGTGAGAGTGAACTATATTATGATCATGCAAGTAGTACATTAAATCCTTGTTTTACTAAAGTTTTAGATCTACTATTAGAGCAGAAGCTGTTAATATATTTGAGAAAGAAAAAACAGCATTGAAATAAAGTTTTGAAAATATTAGTATTTTTTTAACTTTAGATATATGGACTAATAAACAAAATTATCCTTTTGTTTCTATCATGCATATTATTTAGATGCAATATGAGTTTTACAAAAAAACAAATTCTTTGTCTAATACCGTTCTAAATTCCACATACTGTATTTGCAATCGGCGGAACCATGCTACAAGTTTTACGTGAATATGATATTTATAATAAAATATTTGCAATTTTTTTTGAAATACTAGTTATAATACTTCATGTATCAATATTTTGAGCTCTCAATTTCTGCCTATATTAGAATGGCGATTTTTTTCATGTAAGATGTGCTTTGTTATATTGTTAATTTAATTGTACAATAATATTTTCAATTTTTTCAAGCAAATTTAGAAAATATTAGAACATGTCTAATTAGTTTGAACACTTTATCAAATAAGCAACAAGAGTTTGAAACGTTATGTGCACAATATGATTTGAGAATTTGAAGATTTGTTAAGGATATACCACAAAGATAAAATTCTACATATTTGATGTTGAAACCATATATTAAATATAAATATGTTATTGCGCATTATGTTAATGTGAGTACAAGTAGTGAATAACTGATAATGATTTGTTAGTTGATACTTTATTTTTTGAATTTTTAGGATTATTTTACAATATTACATGTATTTTATCCGGAGTTTATTATTCAACTTCTTCTTTAGTTTTAACATAGACCATTAATATTTTTTATTTATTTTCAAAATATAGAAATGCTTTTGGTTTTAATTATGTCGTTTCTAAAATGGAAGTAAAATTTCAAAAATATTGGTGTGAAATACTTTTTTATATTGTTCGAGTATGGTTTTAGATCCTAAAATAAAATTAGATGATGTACTTATATTGTGAGATAATTTGCATAATAATATGAACGTTGAGGTAAGTAGTTTAAAAATACAAATTAAAGAATGTTTAAATACTCTAATTAGTTTATATAAAGAAAATGTTATATCGAACCAACCCTGGCCCGCCATTCAAGGTAGTAGTAGCTCTGGTTTAATGTCTAAATTATCTCATGCTATGATTATACTACAAAGAAAGAAAGAAAACAATATTCTCTTCTAACTCAAGAATTGTTCTTGTATTTAACTCCTATAATGAAGTTGAGGATGACTCTGGATTATATTGTTTAATTTTAGAATGGTGGAAAGCACACGAAAAAAACTTATCATATACCTTCTTCTTTGGTACGTGATCTTTTAATGGTCTCGGTATCAACAGTAGTATCAAAATCTTGTTTTAGTGCAGATTCAAAAATACTAAGCAAGAAGAGAAGTTGATTTTGCTAGATATTTTGGAAGTCTGCGTTTGCGTTTAGGATTGGGTTCGTGCAAAAAAAAATGAACTCAACACTTGATAGATGAAAGTGGCAACATCAATGAACTGAACTTTCAATCTTTTACTATAAGGAATATATAAGAGCTGAAGAATGAAGATTTGAAGATATCAAAGACCGTAACAAAGATCCAAAAAAAGTTAGATAAAGATCGAATATCAAATTTAAGATAAAATCTCAGCTTTTCTAAAAAAAAGTGTCATATTAAATTTCTCGAATTAATAAAATTAATAAAGTTTCTTTTGTTGCATTATTTTTTATAAGATCATAGCCCTCGCCCCTAGAGCCGAACCATCTTTTGGGCTTTTTTTTTTTCAAAAAGAAGGGTCGACCCCTGACTGACCCAGTTTAGCCCGACCCGATTTTTTTCGGGTAGTGGATCATGCTGGGTTTGAGTTCTGTTCTCTGAGTTCAACATGGTCGAATTTTCGTATTAGAGGAATTAATTTATTAATTCCTTAATTGGATATTTATGTTTATGAAATTATCTCATTACAGGAATTAATTTATTAATCCCTTAATTGGATATTTCTGTTTATAGAATTATCTAGTTAGATTTCTATTTAGATTTGTATATAATTTGAATTGACAACAAATCCCATACATTAGGTAATCAACTAGATTTAGAATATTTGAAAAATTAACTCAAATCTCATCTTGTAAGTGTTTATATAGTTAATCTTTATTTAATAAAATTAAGCAATTATTTCCAATCTATACATGGTATCTGAGCCACACTCTTGCCCTGTGAAGGACCTCAATACAGGGGCAATCCTTTTGACGAGCAAAACTAAAGATGACGTCTATGGGTGGCCAACCTCCTTGCCAAAATTGTCTTCTCCGCTCGTCTTTTTCAGCGTCAAGATCACTTCGTCCCAATGGCACTCTAGATTAGGTCACACATCATCTATTCTTCAAAATATTATCATAGTTTGAAGTATCGGCCGATATCGTTCCAATACGGTCGATAACGATATAGTTTGGCATGTCCCGATTCGATACCGACCGATACCCGATACTGACCGATACCGACATTAGAGGTCTTTTTTTCGGTCAATTCGGCAAAGAAAATTGAATTAAAAAGACAAATTAACAAGAGTGTAAAAGCATAGTAAGGTTGTAAAAGCATAAAAAAGAGGAAAACTTATCTATTGCATATAAATCATTCGACAAAAATGACTACTATTTCATTCAATTTCAAAAATGCTAAGAAACCATACTAGAAATATTTTAAATTATGCATAAAATATATTTTCTAAAATGTTAACAATTTATTAATAGTTGTTTGCTTTTCGATACCAAAAAATCCGATACTTCAATCCGAAACCGCCGATCCCGATACTCATAGGAATGGTCCAATACCGATTCCGATACCGATACTTTGAACCTTATTATTATGTCAACATTTTCTTTATCTCATTCTATGTCACAAACATCTCATTGTCATGCGTGTCTCAGCAATAAAAGTCACTAAGATTCTATTTTTTACATCCACAATTGTTTTCTCTCACCATTTACAAATCATATTTTTTGATGTATGGACCTCTCCCGTTTATTCTGTTGATGATTTCATGTATTATGTTATTTTCATTGATTATTTTACACGTTATGTCTCGTATTATCCCTTAAAGAAGAAATCTCATGTTTGTGATATTTTTTTCCTACTTTAAAGCACTAGTAGAAAATTACTTCAAACACTCCGTTGTCACTATTTACTCTGATAATGGTGGGGAATATCAAGCCATAGATCAATTTATCTCTTCATGGAATTTCTCATCTAACCTCTGCTACATATACCTGAACACAATGTTCTCTTCGAACGCCGACATATTGTTGAAACTAGACTTTCTCTTACTCACTCATGGCTCCTGCTCAAATACTAGAACTATGCCTTTGCAACCGATGCGTATCTCATTAATCACATGCGCACACCTACACTCTCTTTCTTCTCTTTATGAGTCCCTTTTTCGCTCTCCACCAAATTACACAAAGCTTCGTATCTTTGGTTGTTTATGCTATCCATGGCTTCGTCAATATTCTAAAACTTGAATCTTGATCCATCCCTTGTTTGTTGGGTACTCCCTGACCCAAAGTGCATTTCTCTGTCTTGATCCTTTAACTTCCAAAATCTACACATTCCGTCGTGTCAAATTTGTAGAAGGTCTTTCTATTCAAATCCATTCAAACTCCTCTTAGTCGTCCAAGTCCAGAAACACTACATAATTGGTTTCCATCTGCGACATTTCTTCCCTTATGGTTGCGCTACTTAACACGCCCTCAACAACTTCGTCCCTCGGCTCGGATCCATCTTAATGCCAATTTTCAGTCGACCGAGCCCCACATTTGGGTCAACCAGAATCGTCCAACGACACCACCAATAGCCCACATAACACGCACTCTCCTCCCTTACCACTTTTCCAGACCATCGTCCTCGAAAACTACTAAATAATACCCACACCATGACCACTCAAGCTAAAGATAATATCCATAAACCCAACCAGAAACTTAATCTTACCGCTACTCTTATCTCAAACCATCAACCTAAGCCGCACACAATGACCCAAGCCCCCAAATATCCTAAGTGGCATCAGGCTATGTCGGAGGAGTATGATGCTCTTGTGCGGAATGGAATATGAGAACTTGTCCCCCGATTCAACACAAAATCTTGTTGGTTGTAAATGGATTTTCAGAATTAAACGTTTACCTAATGGCTCTATTGACAGGTACAAAGTGCAACTAGTTGCTAAAGGGTTCCATCAGCGTCCTGGTGTTGATTATCATGACACATTCATCCCGGTTGTCAAATCTACCACTATTCGCTTGGTTCTCACTCTTGCTGTTAGTCATGGGTGGTCTCGTCGTCAACTTGATGCCAACAATGCCTTTCTACAATGTCATCTATCTGAAGATGTTTTTATGTCACAACCACCAGGTTTTCTTAATCGTGACAATCCCACATATGTCTGCAAGTTACGCAAGGCTATATGCACTCTCAAACAAGCACTACGAACTTGGTACCATGAGCTAAGATAATTTCTTATAGCCTCGGAGTTTACAAACTCTCATAGAGACACATCATTCTGTCTTCAACAATAGCGGTATTCTCATGAAGACATCAGTCTCCTTATATATGCTGATGACATAATTATTACTGGATGCAATGTCACAACAATTCAACGATTTATTATCTTCATGGCAAAAGATTTCCATCAAAGATCTTGGTAATTTGGCTTGCTTTCTTGGTGTTGAAGTTGCCACCACTTCCAATGGGTTACTTCTCTCTTAGAGGGAGTATATCACAAATTTTCTCGGTCGTACAAAAATGACTTGGGCCAAACCTGTCACCACTCCACTTGCCACTGAGCCAACACTTACAGTTCTTTCCGGAACTGCATTGCTGGATCCTTCTGAGTACAGAACAGTTGTTAGTAGTCTCCAATAGTTGTCTCACTCACATTGATATTGTATATGCTGTTAATAAATTGTTCCAATTCATGCATCGACCTACTACTGATCATTGGAAAGCTGTCAAGCGCTTGCTTCGCTTTCTCTGGTATTGCTGATCATGGTCTTGTCTTGCACCGTCATCCATCTATATCTCTTCATGCATTTTCATATGATGATTGAGCTGGTAATAAGAATGACTACACCTCCACCGGTGCTTATATTGTTCATCTTGGTCGCAATCTAATATTCTGGTCCTCCAAGAAACGACGCATGGTTGCACGCTCCTCAACTAAAGTTTAATATCGTTCTGTTGCTGCTACAGTTGCTGAGTTACGTTGAGTTTGTTCTCTTCTAACTGACCTTGGCGTTTCTATTCCTGCTGCTCCGGTTATCTATTGTGACAATGTTGGTGTAACTCATCTCTGTTCCATTCACTCTCATGTTGTGATTGATTATCATTTTATTCGGAATCAAGAACAAAGTGGAGCTTTACGTGTTACCCTTGTGTCATTAGAATATCAGCTAGCTCATGTCTTGACCAAGCCTCTTCTGCACACTCGCTTTCGACTTTTGAAGACCAAGATTGGACTCTCCACATGAGCTCCATCTTGAGAGAGCATATTAGAGGAATTAATTTATTAATTCCTTAATTATATATTTCTGTTTATGGAATTATCTTATTATAGGAATTAATTGATTAATTTCTTAATTGGGTATTTCTGTTTATGGAATTATCTTGTTAACTTCCTATTTAAATTTGTATATAATTTGAATTGACAGCAAATTCCATAGATTAGGTAATCAGCTAGATTTAGAATTATTTGAAAAATCAACTCAATCCCATTTTATAAGTGCATATAGTTCATCTTTATTTAATAAAATCAAGCCATTATTTCCAAACTCTACATTTCTAACCGGGTTGGACCTGCCCGGCCTAGATCCAATCAAAATCAGGCCCGAGCTTGCCCAGCTCGGCCCACTGAACATCTTGACCTTTCAATATCTACATTTCTTTTACTAGTTTCTTTCCTATACTTTCTATTGTAACCGGGTCCAGATTCTAAAACCTGAACACGAATTCATTCGAATCGGGTTTTGGATGCAGATTTAGAACCCGAATGACTATGGGGTCGGGTTTGGATTTTACATAAATCCGACCCAAACCCGACCCGATGATAGTCCTAGCTGTACATGTGTATGTACCATATTGTTCTAGTCATTATTTGATTAGTGATCCATATGTCTAAAAATTGGTAAGCCCAGTTCAGGCAATATCTGCCTCAGGAACTGGTGGTACCTTTAATTAGAACAATCAATCCAATTGTTTTGTTTCATTCAGACAAGCCTGAAAAGCCAAGGGTGGATGCATATGTTGCTAAAGTCAACATAAAAGATGCATATATAACTCTGAAGTTATAGTTGTGTGGGACTGATATTTAAGGCCGAAAAGCACCTTTATGTTCACATCAAACAGTTCACTCTATTTGGATAACCACCTTAAACCAGTATTTCAGTAGAGCAATTTCTGTGGCATGAATCAAGCTGACATCATCCCGCATTAACACAGGTAAATGAGATATTTCCCTGCAATTGTTATCTAGATTCTCGTTTTCTGGGTTGGAAAAGTTCTCCAGCTTATCTTCCATTCCGACTCCTAGCTATGGATTTTTTTTAAACCTTAGTTAGGAGCATAAAAATAATATGTAAATAGATATTGGCATCTAATCAGATTAAATTTGACTACTTATTGTACGTATCTTACTTTTCTAGAAGATAATCATGTTAACAAGTTACATTTATATTTGATCACGATACACATTTTATTACTTTTGTAGGCTGGACATTGGTGATGGTAGAAATGTTGATCTCCAAGAATGTCCAAGGTCTTTGCTTCGGCAACAATGTATTAAGTACATGGGCCCTGTAAGCTCTCTTTCAGTTTAGAAATCACTTCCAATATTCAGGCATAACTCTACTCAAATCTCTGTCATGATAGTGTATCTATATTCTAAATTGAACTTCAAGCTGTTTATTCCGAATTATCAGTTGTATCATCTTCATCCAAGCCTTTTCCCTCGTAATCAGGTCGGTAATGAAGCATTAGAAAGCTCCATAAAAGAATTGATAAAGTTTATGACTGGCTTTCAAGTTGCAACATGACATCAACCCTCTATGTTGGTGCCAAAGTGTTAGCCAACTTAGCTACGAGCATGAGCGGGCGTGCCATAAAAGCTAGTCTTCTAGTTGGCAGGTAGGTAAACCTACCTACCTTTCGGCTATGTAGTTTAGGCTCATGCAACAAAGGAGCACCCTCCAAGTTCCCCATAGACTATGAGGAGTCCAGACGAAAGGGTAAGATGAGTACAATTTGCTACAGGGAATTGCATTCATCTCACTATGACACATTCCAAAAAATGAAAATGAATGACATTCCCATGAGGTATCATTTGTAGTATTCACTTAAGTTGAGCAGTATAACTAGACTATTTTTATTCTGTTTGAATGTCAGATCAGCTTAGGTCATACTCTGACATGGAAATTACATTTAGATGTGATTTGAATAAAACCACCCAAAAAATGCTAAGCCTTGAATGATATTTGTTATGGGTTTAGAAAAAAGACGCACAGTAAACACCTTTTAAACCTTTGCCCAACTGAACGCAACCTGCATAGAGAAGCTCATTTGTAGCGGCTAGCGTTCAAATGTATGTTCTTGTTATCAACACAAAGACATCGATCTTTCAAGGGTAAGGAGCATTCGAGCACTATTTTCCTAGCTTCTTTAGAAGGCGAAATTTACGAAACCTTTACAGTGAACCAACTCAAGTTGGTGAACAAAGTTCCCAGTAGATATATTCTATAATTTTCGGACTTTGAACCACTGTAGATTGGGTTTCTCCACATTCATCAATCTCAATGGTTGATTGTTCAGTGCTCACTGATGAGAAATGAATTTCCTGTGCTCGATACTCCTAACCAAATGACTTAAAACTGCATTTATCTTGTTGGCCGTAATAGATGTCAGCTGACATTGAACTTGATTCTCGAAAATAAGTTGTAAGCATGAATGTCTGCTTTCAGAGTTAGTGTTGACACATATGATACTTGCCTATGGACGAGCCTCATGATTACTTTCAGTTTTCATTGGTTGTGTATATCCAGATTAACTGATTTTGTAATTTAATTTTGACACATCTGAGCATATTTTCTCCAGCAAGAGCGACATCACTATGAATATGTGCCTATAAAGGGGAAAATAGTGCACAAACAAAATGGTGAAGTTCTGGATACTAGTAACGGACCTAAAGGAGCCAAGTGGATTTTTGTGATGAGTGCCTCCAAGAATTTGTATGCTGGTCAGGTGTGCTCAAAATTGACGTGGCATTTGTAGTGGCTATTTTGTTTCAGCTACTAAAATATGTGTTCATTTGAGAGTTTATTTTTGAACTGCCCTGCCTTGTCTTACTACTTACAATAACAATTTTTTCCCATTTACCCAGAAAGAGAAAGGACTGTTTCACCATTCCAGCTTCCTCGCAGGAGGTGTCACTTTAGCAGCTGGAAGATTCACTGCAGAAAATGGGGTCCTAAAGGTAAATGAATATAATTCATGCTTAGAAGTTGACTTTCTCGAGTAGAAAGTCTCCACTGCATTAAGGGTGTGTTTGGTTGCAAGCAAGTGAAGTGAAAGTGGTAAAAGTGCCACTTTTATATTGTACTTTTATCACTTTTGTTGTTTGGTTACAAACAAGTGAGACTTGAATCTCACTTTTGGATGTTATATAAAGTGACTTTGCCCCCTTCGTAATTTGGATTCACATCCTCGTTATAAAGCATGAAATGGGATGAAAGTGGGATTGTATTTTTTTTTTAAAATTATTTTCACTTTTCATTTGTGACAAGTGTACAAATTCACACTTTGTCATACCACTTCCATACTACCAAACATATAAAGTTATAAAAGTGACCCACTTTCATTAGGATTCTGGATGGTGTTAATTTTAGGAGACACTATAATGAATAAGCATCACTTTGTCTAGAGAAAATGGAATGGCAATTCTTTTCTGGACTTGCCTATGTTCGAGTCAATGTTGCTTTCCAGGCCTATGCTTGCCCTAACCCAACAGACTCTCCAATGTTGACCAACAGATTCTCCAATGTGGGCCATTTAATGGCTGTTGCTGGCGAGTAAAAATCCATCTATTACATCCTCACACTTTAAGAAGCTAAAAGAAACTGTTTCTAATAAGGAGAGACTCATCCACTAACCAAGGTTCGCAGTATCGGAATCGGACCATTCCTATGAGTATCGGTATCGACTCTAGCAGCGGTTTTGGATTAGAGTATTGGATTTTTTTTGTTATCGGAAAGCAAATAATTATTAACAAATTATTAACATTTTAAAAAATATATTTTATACACTTAGACATAATTTGAAGTATTTCCAGTATTGTTTTTTAGCAGTTTTGAAATTGAATGAAATAGTAGTCACCCTTGCCGATTGGTTTAAATGGGATATATAAGTTTTCTTTTACATGCTTTTATCATCTTTCTATGCTTTTACACCCTTGCTATTGGTCTTTTTCATTCATTTTTTTTGTCGAATTGACCAGAAAAGATACCCCCAATATCGGTATTAGTCATTATCGGGTATCATTCGGTATCGGATTGGGACATGTCAAACCGTATTGGTATCGACCGATATCGGATCGGTATCGTCCGATACTGTAAACTATGCTACTAACCACAAACATCTGAAACAACTTTGTATTAAGAGAAAATGTTCCAAAGTGCATCACAAAAAGTGAACCTTCTGATTATAATATCCTCTAGTTTCATATCTAACTAATTCTGATTGTTAGAGCATATTTGCCCTTAGTGACCTTTAAAAGTAACTGTTCGAGGGAGAGAGACTATTGTAATGTGGCTCGTAGTTTAACGAGGAGAGCGACGAGCACCGTTTGATGATCAGAGGAGATTGGGAGGAGTTGAAGACAACAAGTGGGACTAAAAATGAAGTCAAAGCAGCAGAGCTGCAGTCAACCAGCATTCTGATTTACCCCAACAATATTGATTGGCCTCAACCAGAATACTGGTTTTCCAGCAGCTAGTGCGCACTAGAAACTTATATATCGGTTCCTAGACTGACAGTATTCTAACTGGTGCCCGCCTCGGCCGCCTAGGCGACGTCTAGGCGGTAGGCGGTCGCTCTCCGCACTGCTTTTGCCGTTGGCGTCTTGGCGATGGAGTAGACGGCCAACGGAGGTTTGACGACATAGGCAGAGGTGAGTACGTGGCACGCGGTGTACTCTAATTCAAATTCTGTAGTAGAATGAGTTATGTGACGGTGTAGGCGAACGTTTAGACGGAGCAATACCTGACTAGATATTTTGGCAAAATAGTTTTGCAAGCATTATGGACCTATGAGTCATTTTTACATGACTTAAACTTCATAAATCTTTGTTCAACAACTTAGCTATGCATAAAAAACCCTTAAAATATGCATATTATGCAAAAACAGTGGTACAACAGTAAAAAAATACCCAAAATATATCAAACGTCTAGGCGACGCCTAGGTGTCCTAGGCTGTAGGCGGACCATTTCCGCCGCGCATCCGCCTACCGCCGTTTAGAATATTGTAGACTGGAATTCCGATTCTTGCAGATTTCGCATACAAGTCAAATTTGTTAAGTTGTTTTAGACGGTCTATATTGCACCCGACTTTGAGGAGTTTAGGAGAGCCTATATTAGGGTTTTTCTGACCCTAATTTGGTGAGAAAGTGATCATGAAAAACTACGGTGAATAGAGGAAGAAAGTTCTCGTTGGAGATCTTGTTAGGAAGAGTTTATGCAATCCGGTAAAACTTGTATGAATTTTTTAAGGTTCTCTCAATTATTCAATAAAGACATTTTCTCCTTGCCCCGTGGATATGGTGTTTGGTTTTATACTCTGTTTACTCCTCGAAATAGGGAACTCTTGATTTCTACATTAAGAATTGGTAACTGAGCTTCAGGGAACTATAGGTTCTTTAGATTTTCGATCTAGGTCAACGGTAGGTCGCAACTTGGTCCGCTTATCTTTTAGATCTTAATTCTGAAGTTATTGGGTCATAAAGCTCCGAGGGAGCATTCTCTACTTCGGAATTAAGATGTCGAGTAACAAAGTCAATAGCATCAAATTTGAGGTGGAAAAGTTCAACGGTAAGAGAAACTTTTCGAAGTGGCAGAGAAGGGTTAAAGCAATTCTTATTGAATAGGGATTGTATAAGGTCATTGCTAGAAAGAAAAAGAAACATACCGACATGACATAACATATGATGCATGGGACAACATGGATCAAAAGACACAATGCACGCTAGAGATTTGTTTGGCAGACAAGGTATACAACGTCATGACAAAAACTTCTGCATCAAGTTTATGGTTGAAGCTATAGAGATTATATATGACAAAGTACTTGTCAAACAAGTTAGTATCTAAATAAACAACTCTACATTTTACGTATGAAGTATGAAGGAAGGTACCCAAATTCTGCACCATCTAAACAGTTTAAATAAGGTGGGCAACGATCTTCTTTGTCTTGAGGAAGAGTCATCAGGGTTGATTGCAAGTAAAGAGGAAGGTCGAAAAATAAGATGGAGACAAGAACACCCCATGGAAATCATGATCATCAATGCATGATGACAGTGCACACTATTTCTATAAGCAGTCGGATCACATGAAGAAGTATTGTCAAAAGTACAAACAATGGTTACAAAAGAAGGGTAAGAGTGCCAAGCTCATGCAATCAGTGTCAAGTCAGTGTTGCAACATAAGTTGAGTTACCATGTGATGTACTTGCAATCATAGTTTGCTGTATCGGTCGATACTGATCCGATACGGTTGATACCGATATGGTTTGTCATGTCCCGATTTGATACCGATGCTGACCGATACCGACATTAGGGGTTTTTTTTTTCCAGCCAATTCGGCAAAGAAAATTGAATGAAAAAAAATCAACAAGGGTGTAAAAGCATGTAAAAGAAGAAAAAATATTTATCGCAGGTAAAACAATCGGCAAGTGTGACTACTATTTCATTCAATTTCAAAACTACTTAGAAACAACACAGGAAATACTTAAAATTATTCCTAAATGTGTAAAATATTTTTTCTAAAAATTTAATAATTATTTTTTTCCGATATAAAAAAATCCGATACCCAGATCCGAAACCGTCGATCTCGATACTCATAGGAAGGATCCGTTACCGATTCCGATACTGCAAACCTTGCTTGCAATACATACCATGAAGGATGTCTTCACCGATGCTTGGATACTTGACTCTGGAGGTTCTCTAAATTATTCAGGAAACATATTTTCTCGTTGTCCCGTGGATGTAGGCGAAATCTATTGACTGAACCACGTTAGATTTTTGAGATTTGTGTGTTCTTCTGTTAATATTGTGTTTAGTTTTATACTTTGCTTACCCGTCTCTATAGGGAACTCTCGATTTCCACCTTAAGAGACTATATCGTACACAAATACCGAGACTGCACTTAACAATGTTATGTCCTTCGTGTACCATCTATCCATTGTATTGAAAGTTTCAAGTTTCAACATATACCTAAAACTTCTTGCCCAGGTAGTACAAATATATCATATATCATTTAACCTGCATGACTGATTAGCCAAATTGATGCTGCAGTCTATCTGGGCCTACAGTGGTCATTACAAGCCATCCGAGGAGAACCTCAACAACTTTTTAACCTTCCTCAGAGAAAATGGTATCGACCTAAATGAAGTTCAGGTAGGAGTCAATTCTATCATAGCATGCAAACATCCAAATCCTTGACATGTACTAACCTAAATCTAATTTTTAGATACGATCGTCATCTAATGAAAACTACTATGATGAGTCAAAACAAGATCAAGTGGAAAAGGAGACGAACACTGTGACACTCCCCAAACTTTTCCACGTAGAAGCGCCTATTGAGACAGGCAATAGTCAACCCGCAGAGCCAACTGAACCTTCTGAAGCCGAGGCAGGTGATAAAGCTAAAGGAAAGAGAACTTTGTCTGGAGGGCTTCAGAGCCTAAGGGCAGATGTGCCAAATAAATCAACACTGGAGAGAATCAAATCAAAACCAAAGAGGGAGGCATGCTCATTCCACTTGGGCAATCAGCTGTCCATGAAATGGTGCACCGGTGCTGGCCCGAGGATTGGATGTGTTGCTGAGTATCCTGTGGAATTGAGAACTCAGGCACTTGAGCTGGTTAAACTCTCACCCAGGCTGCCGCCAACCCCAATCATTTGCCGCCTCTCTGGCTCTTGTTTGCCCCCAACTTCTGTTGTTGCTAATGGGGAAATCTAGAACTTTTGCTTTCTGTGATCATGTTGAATGCAGATGGTGGTTGGCTTTTGCTCAAGCCATGGAAAAGAAGTCCCTATTGTTAAGTCGAAGTAACTTAACTCTGTTTTAGTTGTACATATCAATGAGTTTGCTTTGGGGTTGAAATATTTTCCAGATTGCGTTTTGTGATAATTGATCCTTCCGGTAACAAAAGCTTGATTATGATTAGGATTTTTTAAATTTCCCGCCGCAAAATGTGCTTTTATATATATATATATATATATATATATATATATATATATATATGAGCTTGAATAATAAAGTTGCTCTCACGTCATTATACTTTATAACCACACATTTAAAAAAATTTGTGGCTGAGATTGCTTGGTGAAATAAATGATATAATAAATTTTGGTACAATATTCCGTCATATATATATATATATATATATATATATATATATATATATAATCTTAGTCATAGAAAACAAGCCTTTATCACAAAATTTATGTGGCTATTTAAATCTTTTTCTTCAATTCATCACATTAAGGGCCATCTCTGTAAAAAATTAGCTCAAATTATAAAGTAGCAAAATCAAGCAGATTCAGTTGAACACCAAATATTTGATAATATAAACAATTCAATATCGTATATATTAGGGGTTGTTTGGTTGCTTAAAAATAGAGTGTGTAAGTGGATGAATTTTAAGCCACTTTTACAGTTTAAATGTTTTTAAATGTTTTTTTGAAGATGGAAGAGGGGGCATGAACTTGAAGTTATCATTATATTCTAGTTCTTATTCTAGTTCTTGTTCCCTAAACGAGGGGACACCACTTTTACCTTTTTTGAGTGAAGTGGTAATTGTGGTCTGATTTTTTTAATTAAAGTGTTGAATTTTGTTAATATTAACTATTAATTTTTAGTAACTTAAATAATTACTATAAGTACTTATTTTATCAATTTAGTTAATATTAAATATTTCAATAAGATGGCCATAATATACAAAGTAATATTATTTAATACATTATAATTGCTTATTATTAATTAATTAGTCTTTTATTATTATTAATTAGTATTTGTAATAATTAAACAATTAGTAGTAAATAATTAGCAACAGTAAATAATTAACTTAAGTTAATTAACTTAATTAAAATGGTTGAATAATTATTAAACAAAATAAATTCTGAATAGTTAAGTTAATTAATTTTCTTATTAATATAATACACTATTCATTTTTCATCTCTTTCATAGTCATCCAAACAATGAAAGTATGAATTTGATCACTTTTAAGTTAGAAAATATCACTTATCCAAACATTGAAAGTTACTTTTAGCAGACAAGAACTAGTATGAAACTCAAAATCATACGAATTTCACTTTCACTAGACAAAAAATTACTTTAACAATTACTTACACTTTCAAGCAACCAAACAGTCATATTCGGCTGTTTGGATAGTTGTAACTTTTTGAAAGTGTGAAAGTAAAACTTTCAACATGCTTTAATGCAAGTGACGTCACTTTTCGAAATGTGTTTGGATGGATATTTTTTGTTCGATTTTCATACCAAATTTGTTTGGATGTCAACATGCAAGTGAAAGTAGGAATTGAGAGTTTGGAGTTTCAATGTTTGGATGGCAACATAAAAGTGGAAGTGAGAATTGAAACTAACAGACATTAAAGAATATTAAGTAATGAATAAATTAACAAAATAAATTATTTAACAAAAAATTAACTAACAAAAACTATTAATTATTGTAATATATTAAGTAATATTTAATTAACAAAATGGATTATTTAACAAAAATATTAATTATCGAAATATATTAATTAACGAAAATAATAATAATAATAGATACTTAATTAAGAAAGAAATTAATTAACAAAAATTAATTAATGAAAAACTAATTAACAAAAATTAATTTCTTAATTAACCTAAAATTAAATTTTTAATCAAAAATATTAATTATCTAAATAAGTTAATTAACAAAAAAAAATTAACAATAGATTCTAGAAGTGTGTTCCTATTTAGTTGAAGAAAAATTAAAAATAACATACTAATTAACAAATAAATTAAATTAATTCAATTGAATTAATAAAAAAATAGTAACAAAACTCACAACTTGCAACGAGTTTCACTCATTTTCTACGGCAACTTAAAAACTCTCCACTTGCAACAAAATTTTTCACTTTCCATGGACTTTTATGACTAGCCAAACACTGCAAGTGATTTTTCTTGGGAATAGATACATTAAAAGTGATACTTTCAATACACTTACAAGCGTTCGATGTGAGTTTAGTTTCAACGTACTTGCAAAATACACTTACAATCTGTCGACTTACTTGCCACTATTCAAACACGTCACATGACCTGATACTGTAGATACATACAAGACCCTATTCACAAAGTTGCTCTACAGTTCACCCTGGCATAAATACTATCATATTCGAATCTGCAGAGTTAAACCCACAGGCCAGTGCATTTATGCATGAGCTTTATGTAATCGTCACAAAGAACAAACAATCCAGGAGCTTGGTCATCGCATTCTTACAAGTATCTAGATTGCGTGTACTTGATGGCACAAATCATTTTCGGCATCCATGTTAGTAGTTCTATCCCTCTGAGTACTACTGTTGCAAAGTTGTGGGTTGGGATTCATCATCTCTCACCTTGTACAGGGCCGGATCTGAGCTCACAGGGGCCCGGGACGAAATTTCAAAATGAGGTCCCATACATAATGTAAAAAAATTTGAAACAAAAATAAAATAAAAAATATGCCTCCACCAAAATTTGAACTAGAAACCTCTTGTGTGCAAGTCTAATGTAATAACCACTACACAACAATTGCTTTGTGATAAGAATGGTCCATGGTAAATACTAGTTCTGTTTTCGGTACAAAATTATTTCTATGTTTAAACAAAAAATTATTTTGGGTCCTTCTGGCCCATGGGACCCTGGGCGGTCGTCCTGTCCGCCCTGGGCCAGGGCCGGCCCTGACCTTGTACAAGGATCTTATTTTTTGTATACTTGCTGGGAAAAATCTTCCACAAGGTCAGTGCCAGTAACTCTATTCCTCTGTGACATGTTACTGAATAGTGTGGCATGGGAATCAATAATCATCATCAAACTAAGTGCAGGAAATACTTATTAGATTTGTCTCGTTAGTAAAATAAGAACCACTAGACAAATATAGCAATTAAATTCTCTCGCAATAATTGATTTGCTTAAAATGTTCCCTCTCGTCTGTTAGCTGTTTGAGGTAGCCATTAGTTGCACTTTTAAAATAAAAGTAAAAATTCATAGAATACCAAAAATACTCCCGTTACAAGTGAACGTTGGTGGCTGCTACCTTTGCCATTATATATATCTAGGTCATAGCAAAATCCAAGTTAACTATTCCCTAAATTTTCTATATGTTGGTTCAAAACACTCCAAATTTTACCATTATAATTTTTTTTCTTCCTTGTTTTACTTATTTCCACTCAATTTATATATGGAAGCTATTTATTTTGTTTTTTTTCTTCCTTACAGATCCCATCCTTAACTGCAATTAATGGCCTATAGCCTTCAATCTTTGTTCTCACGACATTCTAATAGAAATCGTCCAAGAACAAATTGCCATTGTGGATTAATTAGTCCATTGAAGGCTTCATGGACACCAACAAACCCTGAAAGACGATTCTACAATTGTGCAAAATTTTTAACAAATTCTTGTGATTTTCTACTATGGGAGGATGATAAACTTTCATATCACCATCAGACCCTAATGTGAAATTTAATGGAAGAGTTGAAGGAGCACCGATGCCAAGGTTTACAATATCCTTCTAGAGAATCGACAGTGGCGGTGGCAGCAACTGAACCAAGACCATACTTCAACATACATGTTTTTCAATTTGTTTTCAGATTTTTGATATGTTTAGTAATGTTTAAGTTATTTGTATGATGAATGCAATGGGTAAAATGAAATACAAAATTCAACTCTATAAAATGAACCTATATTGCAACATGAAATGATGTTGAGAAAATTTACATAAAATGAAGGTCTCATTCTGCAGTAAAACCAACACCTGTCAAATATCAGCTAATCAAGTTTCCATAAATTCTAAACACAAGCCACATAATGAAAAAGAATTAATATGTCCATTTTCAATCTTGTTCTAAACAAAACCCACAAATTTTTGAACACATAAACCTGTTAACATCCAAATAGATATCAATACATAAGCTATATCGAGAAGCACAAAAAAATATATCAGAGCTACAAAATTTCAGAGCATATTACAAAAGCAAGTATATTTTCTCCTAGTAAATAATTTCTTCCAAGTAAGCAAAAGTAAACAACTAAACTTTGTTAACAATCCAAAATATAAACACATTAAAATCCAAAATATATCAGAGCTACACATCAAGCCAAAATATAAACACAAGTCGAGTAGCAAGTACCAGGCCCACTGGAGTAGTAAGTATCGGGACAAAATATAAACACAAGAAAATATACCAGAGCTACACATCAAGCCAAAATATAAACACAAGTTGAGTAGCAAGTATAATGCCCATTAGAGTAGCAAGTATCAGGACAAAATATAAACACAAGTGGAGTAGCAAGTATTAGGCGTAGCAAGTATCAAGCCAAAATTTAAACACAAATGGAGTAGGAAGTATCATGCCAACATTAGAATTAGGGAATTGAAGAAGTATCAGTCAGTCACTAGCAGTCAGTCATCCACTAGTAGAATTAGGGAATTACAGAAGTGTCACACCAACTTTTACTTCCCACCTTTGTATGCATGCCAAGTATCAGTCAGTCACTCCACTAGCAGTAGCAACATGTCATCCAAAGACAAGTGAAGTAAGAATTAGGGAATTGAAGAAGTAATTCAAACATGTATCAGAGCTAAGACAGATCTAGAATTCAACCCGTCATCCAAATGAACAACCTCTTTTTATCCACACTTTGCTTAGGCACAATGGCTCAGAAGAGTTAGTGAGTTAAGGCCATGTATCAGAGCTACATATACAAATATTCTGAAATTACTAGAGCTACATATGTATCACATAAGGCAGCAAAGCAAAATGTATCACATAACTCATCAAAATGCATCAGAAGCTTCCCACAGACAGACAAAGCTACATATGCCAAAATGCATCAGAGTTACATGTAGCATCAGCATCACATAATGCAGTAGAGCTACCTGTGGACCTTAAACTCACATAACTTTAATTCATCATTGCCAAACATCCAAAATGGGTCACCAAAATGCCAAAATACCAAAATGCATCACCATGTATCAGAGCCAAAATGCACACTGACCCTCTACTTGTCTACAACCTATCAAAAGATGAGTAAAGGCCATGTATCAGAGCTAAATACATTGTAAGTATATTTCTAAAATTAAACTAACATGAGTAAAGTACAGTAAAAAAAATAGTGGTTGACATTTCCATCAAGATGAGAAGTAGGATTACCATAATACACATGTAGGGTTGACTTGGAGAGCTTAGGCCTACCAAGTTTTCCTCTTGGTACTTCCACCTTCTCCTTATAAGGATTTTGTCATGATCTTGTTGTCACGACCCGTACCCGCAATAAGGGCACGAGCAGTGAGCAATGCCCAGCCTACGCCACAGCACCAACGGTAGAACGCTGTCTGGGTCAAACATACAATCTAATATCTCACACGATATATAAGGTACCTGTCAATGTCGTCTCAACTCCAAACGGAGGAATAATATGGTATATAATAATGGTAAACTATATTCAATCACAATGTCAAACTAAGAAAGACAAAGCACGATATGGAATAACAAAGAAAAAGAGTCACAATACATCCATAAGTCCGAAATAATATATATACATGCCAATAACCTCAATAAAGTCTAATACAAGTCTAAACAATAAGTCTAAGCCTCCTCAGCCTCTGGTTCTAGGTCCTCCTGCTCTAAAGGAGTATCCTTTAATGGTACGCCGTCCTGTGGCCCGTAGTAGGTGGGACACTGGTCCATAAGACAATCATCTGAAAAATATATCCAGTCAGGATTGGAGCAAAGTACATACCTCTGAAAGCAGTTTCAAATACATAATCGAGCATATATAATAGATAATAAAAAAGAATACATGATAACTAGCCATAAGAAATGGAGTGAACTAGAGTGAACATGTAATATACTGAAATAAAGAACAGGGAATAGAATAGCTGCAATTAAAAGAAAATAGATAAAACTAGCTAATGTGCCATGGAATACAAGTTTATTATGTAATCGATTTTGGGTTGAACACGAATACAATATGGTAACTCATTACACGTATGATATGTAATCGACATGTACACGAATACACTTGGGCTTGATCACATAACCAACTCCTATCCCCTCATCCCCAACCAATACTTATGGATCCAATCACGACATTACGAACACGAATATGGGCATACTGAACACGAGCAGTGTGGGAACACAAAGTACACTAAATCAATACCCGATATACACAATAAAATACATGTGAAGGAGTACCCGCTGAACACGGTAAGGAATAACATCTCCTGACAGGATCTATATAGTACCAGTCCGTGTAACCACTGTGTCGAAATCAAGTATACAGTTCTAGAACATGCGATATATACACTATTATGAAATAAAAACTAACAGAGAGATGTACTCGCCTCTGGTCCGGAGCAAAAAGGGTAACTCGATGTCCGAGCTGGTGTCACACAATCCTAAATAAAAAATATCATGTCAATTTGGTATAATAAGGAATAAATGAGTAAAAATGCATTAATACATGCTTTCTAGGCCATTTCTAGGTTAATACATTAATTCCAGGTCCACACCTAGCTTCTAAGTTGATTACAAGGGTATTCTAGTGAGTACTAGGTCACACTTAGGTTTTTAAGTTATTACCTAAAGGTATTAAGCTATACTAGCTATTACTAATTACACTGATTGGTAACATATATATAAATAACTAAGATAATATATAACTATCATTCTAATATAACTGATAACTTAACTAATAACACGCTAACTAAGCTAACCGATATCTAACTAACTTACACTATATATTATCTGATTGTTAAGTATAATTGATACAACCTCTACTGATACTAATAACTAACTTTTAACAAAACTTACTAATATCTATATGTTCTTATCAACTGATATTCTAACTAATTAGCCAAAATTAATTCTCTTCTCTATTGGATACTAGTATCACCAATTACTAATACTCCATAACTTAACTAGCACTGATAGTTACCTTAGCTAATTCAAGATACCAATCACACCTTAAACACTCTCCTCACAAACCTAGTCATTCACTCTACCCCAGGCTCATACCTGACACTTATTACATTGATACTCTATTCTAATATCACTCACACCAACGCACCTCTTTCACTTGCTCAAGTTCATAGTATTGACAATGCATACCATCAGCTTGCCACTGATACAATGCAATTCACTGCTACGTATTCATTAAGTTCACTGTCATTCTAATATATTGTACTTGGAGTGCAAATGTGCACAGTACTGCATGCTACTCTTCCTATAGTGCACTTACCTGTTAATGTGCAGTTATATACCTAGGGTAATAACTAGCTAATATCACTAATGTGCAGGAATCCACTTATCTCCCCATTAATTTTCCTGCAGCACCGATGTTCCTCTTCATTTCTAGGGATACCGATACACATCAACGTATATTTACCTCATATGCATACTGCTGCTGCTACTTAATTGACCAAAACCAGATTTCCCCTTACCTTGTTATTACTGATGTTGCCTACCTTTCATGCAGCAGCCGCTCCTTCTCTTGACTAGAGCCCGACACCCTCACAACTTGACCACTGCTATTTGTACGAGCCACTCAACAACTCCCAAGCTCCTCTGGTCATGAACTGAAGATAACCCAACCATCTCCAGGTCTGAAGCAGACCTGGAATTCTTCTCCCTACCATTCAACATTCATACTAATTACCATCCACCAAAGATCAATACCCAATACAGCAATCACTTGGCAATTGATAGTAATAGTTCAATCAACCCTTGTCAGCCACATAAATTTACTCCCCTCTAAGATACACAAAGAACACTCAACACCCCTACCTTATACTCAGTAATATCACCAACACTACTACCATCACATTCAACACCCACACATAGTATATTTAACCAAACACCTAGAGTGCACACTTGGAATACATATGATACCCATCCCATGGAGATGCCAAAACCCATAATATACCACAATGATCACTTCTACACGTCAAATACACTTATATATGATTAATGTAACTTGCTACAATGAGAATTGAGGGATAATTGCACAAAACACACAAAACGAGCTCCGTATCACACGGTATCACACCGTATCGTGATACGGCCTACTCGTGTCCAATTATGGACACGTACCTCATCCCACAACCCCGATCTAAGTCTAATTAGATCCAATTGGTATCATGACACACAATTTGTGTGTCAAACTCATAATTTCCTTAACCCACACATAAATCATCACATACAACTCATAATACATAACCAATTAGCCCAGAACTTGTTCCTATAGGTAGCACTATGCCATAAGGTCATTTCTAATGGTCAAATGCATGATTAAGAAGCTACAATGAAGGAAAAATTCAGAAATTACCAATTGGGAGATGGGTTCCCAATGAAAACCAAATTAGACACGATTCGGACACGATCTCTCCACCCAAGCTCCTTCTCCTTGTGCTCCTTGCTTTTCCAAGCTCCAAGTTGTAAACCCCCACATTTATTTTTATAGATAGACAGGTTTTGGGTTAGAAAATTTTGGTTTAGCATCAGGTATTTGAGGTTTAGAATTAAGGTTGCAGATGTCTGATTCTTTAATTAAACCCTTGGTGCACCCTACCGTTGTTGCAATATTCGGAGCCCAACAATAGACCATAATTTCCAACTAATTATCGCACACTTGACTTGACAAGCCAACTTAGGCGCTGGATTTTTTCGTCACTCAAAATCATAATCCATTGTGCTCTAATTTAATTGCACAACTTTTCGTACCCGAAACCCATTCTTTAATCCTGTGTCGCACACCTGTATCGTTGCCATCAATTTTGAGACACCAACTCAACCCATTTAGCCGAACCAATTAAAGGGTCTACGACTGACACCAAGTCTACACCTTTTATGACCTTTGTGTCACTCCAAATCGAGATCCTATGTGCCTCCATTTAATTTAAGAGCACATGATAATTTATTTTAATTAAATTGGGGATACCAACTTTTACTAATCCCAACTTAACCCCAATTTAATCCAATACTCCATTAATTAAGCCCATGCAAAACACACAGTGCTCCCTCACCCTACAAAACACCAAACACCAATTCCCACACCATTTTTCCATCATTTTATGTGTTTGTACAAATACCCAAAATTAAGGGGCTTATTTATAAATGTTGCATTAGGCGTCATCACCTCATTGGTTCAAACCAAATGAAGAAGCCACCCTCAAATCATTGACCGATCCACCTCATTCCTCTCTCTCTCTCCTTTGTATGTACATTCCTTCATCATTAATTATGAGCCATCCATTCAAAAATTGGGGCTCATCCTCACCACACACTCCCCATCACCCTTCCCTATATAATGTATCTTCATACACACTTTTCAACCGGCCCTAATTCCCACATTTGGGAAACCCCCCACTTTATCTCTCCTCCCTCCTCCTACATCAAACCCACAGCCAAATACTTCCATTTCCCTTCTTCTTCCTTCCTTTCTTCTTCTTCTTCTTCTTCTTCTTCTTCACGACAACTCGGACCCTGGCTGAGTCCCTCCACCTGGCCACCCGCTGTACCCCGACCGAGCCTTCCCCCATGGCCACTCCCTCTCCTTCTCCATCTCACTGTCATCAACCACCTCCAGCCACCGCCCCACTACCACCGTGACCGCTACGACCACCTCCATCTCCACCCCGACGTGCAACCACCACCTTCACGTGTCACCATTGCCACGACCCTCCTCCGGCGAGCTCGACCACCTCGAGCCACCCTCCGTTGATCCTCACCTTCATCAGCAACTTCATCATCATCATCACTACCCCACCGTGACCACCACTGCCACCACCTCGGCCGACCTCCACCCTCCGGCCACCCTACCTCTCCTCTTAATCGTCATCAGCATCATCATCATCCTAATCATCATCATCCTCCTAATCATCATCAGCATCAACATCATCCTAATCATCATCATCCTCATCACCATCATCATCCACACCACCACGACCTCCCCCTCCGGCGTGTAGCCACCACAGCCTACTCCGGCGAGACCCACCACCACGTCGCCAAGGTAAGATTCTCCCCTTCTCCTTGTAGTGTGTTATATATTGATGTGAGTTTATACATTGAGTTTAGGGTTTGAGAATGAAATGGATTTAGTTAAGGGTTACATATATGTATTGGGATTGTGGGGTTATATATGCATATGAGATTTTAGGTTTAATACATGTTATAATATGCAATTGATGGTGAAATACTAGTTGATTATTTATGGTTTAAATATGCATTGATGATCATAGGTTGAGGATATGAAATATATACATTTGATGGTTGGAAATGACATATATAATGAAGTTAGGATTTAAATGTCATATGAGATTTTTAGGGTTTTATACATAATGATATATGCATTGTTGATCGGTTGATTTAGTATATGTCGTGATTCTTAAATGTTGGTCATTTATTAAGGGATGAATAGTAATAATAAATTTAATTGAGGAGAAGTTTATTATGAAATGATAGTGACTGTATATATTTAAGGGTTAAATAAATAATTATTTATTTATTTCGAGGATGATAATTAAATGTGCATGTTAACCTCTGTGAACACCTGGGTGAAGCCTGAGGATTGATCATGGCTTGAGGTACCAATAAACACCGTGGTGAGAAATAAGATTGAGGATTGTTTGATGATATTGTACATATGATTAATCAGAATTGACGTAACGAACCCTTAGTGAACCTTGGTCAACCCTCTAGCTTCGTGTCCATGTGAGTTGTAACTGAGATTGAACATATGATAGACATGTGTCACATCTTATTTCAGCCCCGTGATAGTCTATTGATTGAGCTTGTATCTCGTCTCTAGGTACTACAGGATCCACGGACTTGGACGTTGTACCGGAGACCCATCTTCAGCAACCGGATCCAGGCAAGTGTACCTTGCCACCTTGTATTTCAGTTACTAGATACTTATTAATTTATTATATGCATTGTGTGTATTTTTGATTAGAATTGTTACTTCGCGTCCGGGTCACAACCGGGTGCAGACGTTCGTCGGTAACATCTGGTAACGAGTGATAGATGTTCGTAATACCTTGATGTACGTACCTATGTATATCATAACCCTAGGACACATCCATACACTAATATCGTGCCAGATTTCCTATATCTTGATACTGACATCATGACCGAAGACTGGGACGACCTTAGGGTCGCGTTTGTTGATAGTTACTTCTGTATAACGAGACTGCTAGATAGAGGTTCAGGTTCAGCGCACACTCGTTGACCGCTTAGGAAGGGAAAGACAGTTACTAGACGTTTAGGCTCCTCTGCACGCGTTTATATATGTATATGTACTATTTCTGTAGTGATCCTGTATCTAGAGTAGTTGTATCACCTGTGTGACTCTTTTCCTGGAGCTGCGGTATGTCCTGTGTATTTTCGTGTCCGGAGCTACGATTTTATTTTGGACAGCCCACGCGTCAAACATTGTCTTCAAACTGTGTCTCACTTAGGTGGTTATGCTAGAATACACCGTCATTGCACTTGTACTTTCTGTTATACTTGGCATGCTGTATTTTTGTACGTTGTTACGTCCCTCTGAGGACCCGGTCCCTTGCCAGTGTTGCAGCATAGACGATTACGGAGCCTTGGGAGTTGCTGATGGAGTTGCTCATCTTACAGGCATTGGTACCAGGTACTCATATCATTTCTACCGATATTATGGTTATTCTATATTGTTTATTCATCTGCTGTTGTAGTCTAGTTTTTATAGACTCATATTTCTTCTCGAGTCTATTCAAGTTTGTGTGTTATTGGGCGGCCGACTTTAACACATATAGCTCATTCTTGTGTATTTCTATTATTTGTGGATTGAGACATAGATGTTTATATGGATTATTTAGATAGTTACCATTAGTTTACAGCTTATACGTATTCGAGTCGGACCAGAGTCTGGTCGAATGCGTAGCTGGCGTGTTACGTATTCCTGGTCCTACGTATTTTGGGATTGGGGCGTGACATATTTTTGTGGTGGCCTATGCAGGTCAATTTAAATCGTCTTGGTCACCTGACTATGCCAAGTGCGCCTGCAAATTAGGAATATATATTAGGGATTATTGTTGAATAAGATCTCAATCCATAATCATTTAAAAAAAAAAACTCCCTTTGTATTTGATTATCGCCCTTGGACTTCCAAATTGTATTCGTTTATTTTTTCGTCAATATCATTATCCTTGTTCTCATCTCCTTTTTATTTCGGAAGGACGAACGCTTGTGCCTGATGGTTCCCTCCAGAAGAAGATCGTAGTTCAGACGGCAGAAGACATGATTTGTGCAATAATCTCTGAGAAGATTGTTACCCTTAGTAGGGTAGGGTGATAGGTTCTTTTTAGATTCTAGAACTAGTAGAGAATGTTAGCAAGAGAATTGGACCTAGAAGTATGTTCGTAGAACTGGTAAAACCCTACTCTTACTTGAGATAGCAACGATTTAGGAAGTACAGGGAGCTAGAAAGATTGTTGATCATAACCCTTTAGAATAATTTATGGAAATGCATATCCAGATGTTAGGAAGTAGTTGTAGCCCATGATGGCGATACCAGGAATGATATTAGGAACTGGAGAAGATAAAATTTAGGCTCTCACCTAGAAGATGATGATCTGATACTAGGAATTCTAGTATGTGCTTGGGTGATACTATTATTATAATTGCACTATGTAA